>OMKK01000756.1:0-13746 GCA_900302305.1 Polymixia japonica | reverse complement strand
CAACCCGTGAGCAAGGCATTTGTTCTGTTGGCATGTACCAGAAAGTTTGATCCAACCTCATCAACTGGTCATGGAAATTCACATTTATTGATATTTATGTAGCTAGCTTCCAGTATTGATTCTGTCACCAACAAGCACACCGCTCCACAGACTTTTCACCCAATGTACAATATGTCTGAATTCTCTCCTTCTCACTCACACGCGTGCACACACACACACACACACACGCATGTGGGATCAGTTCCCATCAATATCAAATGTCACAATCTGTCAATGTCACAGATCTACAGTAGCAGTTCCATGGACACGGTACAGTGCATTAACACAAGCACATGTGTGCATGAAGGCATGTGTATCTCTGTTGTCCTCTAAAAGTAAAGTTTTAAAAAGTAAAATGTGTTAACTTCAAATGCAGGAAACAGCTTCTGTAGCAAAATAATCAACTCAATGAGTTCAAATATCAGTGGTTTATGGCTCCACAATGGACTAGAACCAGATTGTCTGCTCCATAGGTATAGAGCAGACACACCACACATCATGGGTCTTGTTTCTGTCTTGACTAAAGTAAGCTCTATGATGACAATATTTTTAATCCAGTAAGAAAAAAACAGTATCAGCTTATAGACACAGATACTGCAGTAATACAGTGTCAATGTGAGGACACATGTCTCTCTAAGTATTGTATTTTACCCATCATTTCTTTGTATTTGACCAAACACTTCAGGGCTTAATCATTATACAGTTATGGATGATTACAATGCAATAACATAGCAAGAGTAAGATGCTAGCTATTCCTTTGTACCATCTAAAATCATTGATAATAATTGAAATGGCATGTTTGTGTAGGTCTTTCCCAAGAAGCTGGTGTCTTTCTCCACATGGATTGACCACACCCGCTGGGCCCGTAACACCTGGGCCATGGCAGCCATCTTCATCCTCACCATGGCAGATATTGTAGACATGGTGGGCTTTTTTTCTTGTCTTTTTTTCAGAGCCAGATGGTTCACAAACCATTTTTTAACATCAGGTTATGAGTTATTTTGAATCAGTGTTTGTCTGAATTAGTAATGTATTTGTGCTTGCTTCATTTTATTTTGGAAATGCAATTTTGCTTGAACTACTCACTGACCAAAATTAGTATCCTAGCAAGCTCAGCTAATTGTGAGAAAGCCTTTCATTAAATATATTATCTTTCATCTCTCCAAATGGGCATTAATGGTGCTTTAGGGTCCTGTAGGGTCTTAACATATACTAAAAGTACATGATGTCTTAAGAATAATTAGGTTATCTTCAGTGTGGTTCTTTGGTTCTTTTAATTGATTAGTGATGTGTTTGTGCTTGAAGGTGATGGGAACAAACCGAGGCCAGTTTATAACTCTTACCTGCCTGTTCTAGAGTATAATAGTAACTCTTAGTCTTTTAAAGAAGGATAGAGTTGATTGTGTTGATTTTGTTTTATCTTTACTTCACTGTACCAGTGACTTGGAATAGACTAGAAGGCCTAACTCTTGCTGCTTATTAGTTAGATGGTCAGTGTGTTGTGGTTAGTTGAGGGAAGTTGGCTGTTTGTTATCTGAGCTGTTATCACTTTAGCACCAGTTTCGGGCTAGCTGAGCCCACATTATAGGGCGTTTCACACCTTATTCAGAGCAGCTTTGTATAGTGGGCCCTGTGACACACTCACACCTGTTAGCAGTTCAGCAGTCAGCCAGCTCACCTGTCTACCATTCTAGGTTACAGTTAGGTGAACTACTTAACGAGCTCTGTTCACTGCAGCAGCACCTTCAGCTGCAACACTCAGCCTCAGTGCATGAAGAAACGAGAGTCTATCCGTGGGAGTCCATATAATCTTGCTTTTAATGTATTGTAGTTACTTATTGTGTGTAGTAGTTTTGTTGTAACCATGTGTTTTTCTCGTATCCCTGTCCGCTCCCTCCCACATAGACTACGCAAACGATGCAACCCACCTCGTCATCGCACCCTCTCTAACCTTATCTATCCACCTAGGAGTTGTCAGACCCAGACCGTTGTAAAGGGAGGCATCTGGAACTGTCAGTCGGCAGTCCAGAAGACAGAGCTCATCTCAGGATACACTTCCACCAAGTCCCTCAATTTCCTCGCCCTCAGAGACATGGACCACCCCAGAGAACTCAGCTACACCAGCAGCCCTTTCTGCTGCTCTACTCCTTCAGTCACTCACCTAGACTATCTGGACATGGCGGTGGGATGGGTCTGCTAATATCACCTAAGTGAAAATTCCTTGCTCCTTCTCTCTCTTATCTGTTTCTTCATTTGAGTTCCACACAGTTACTGTAACTTTTCCTGCTCGTCTGGCTGTCCTGGGCATCTCTGGCATGGCACTCTCCTGGTTTGCTTCGTATCTGGTAGACCGTTCCTATCAGGTATCTTGGAGTTGGTGCACTTCAACACCTCGCATTCTATCCACTGGCATTCCCCAAGGCTCTGTTCTGGGCCCACTCCTATTCTCTCTCTACACTAAATTTCTTGGCTCTGTTGTCACTTCCTATGGACCCCTCTGACACACAGTTGGACTCTCACATTTCAGCATGCCTGCTCAGTATCTCAGCATGGATGTCTTCTGTTGTGAATTTATGGTTAGGTGATAATACTAAATTTATTACCTTTTACCCTCCTGTCTGTGGATTTAAGTCACTGGCTAACACTGACCTTAAACAGAGGCTGAACTCAAGTTTATTCTGTCTCCATACCTCATATAGAGGTTGTAGGGTAAGAAACCCTTATTACCTCCCTTGGTGTTCCACAACAGTCTTACTATTTAAATTTTTCACATAGCAGTGTCTATTTATGTGTCTGGGTTACACAAAGGTGTATTTGTAGGTGTAAATTTGGGTTTTTAAGATTTTGCTAGAAAATAATTTTACAATAGTAATATAGCAAGATAGTTTACTCTGGTGACAGACTTAAAAAAAAAGTTTGAACCAGTACTTAAAGGTTAACAATTCACACATTTTAGTCAGGATATGCAAAGAGTATATTATCTCAGATGTTACACAATGTTTTCTTTTCTGCAGTCGTTACAGATGAGAAGTACAGTGTATAGTAGTCTTCAGAGATCTTCAATCTGAGGTGGTTTGCAGGCTGATATACAAAACAATACAGCTACTGGTACAGAGTTGTCTTCAAAAAATCAAAAGAAAAGAAAAAGAGAAGGAAAGAAGAAAAAGAAAAAACTCTTTTGATCTTGTTGCTACTCAAGCAAAAACCTTCTTCTCAACAAAAAAGCTCTCGTCCTTACAAGCTGTGCATATATATATATATATATAGGGTTTGAGGATACATCTCATTTACATATTACTCGCCATGATTCATCAGATTCATACAGTTTATAAGTCATATGATCATATACTGTATATTTTAGGTCATTTATCCATTATATGATCTATTTTATGATCTATTCTGAGGGCACGGTGACTGGCGTGTTTTGTAATGTTCTTGCTGCTGGTTTCTGTGGTTTCTTCTGCTCAGCAGTCTAGCATCTCTTCAAAGTCGACCTTGATGATCTCAACCACATCATGTTGGATTGTTGAGGCTATTTTTTGGGTTCGACATCTGTCATTTAACCTCTTTATTTGTTCACCTTTTCTAAGAGTGTTTACCAGATTTTCACCACGTCCAAACCTGTGCTGACGCACAACACTTCCCACCATCTCAAGCTCAGCCTTGATAAGACCAAATTGCTGTTCCTCCCAGGAAAAGGCTCCCCGCTTCGTGACCTTGCCATCACCATTGACAACACAACAGTGACCCCCCCCCCTCCAAGACTGCTAGAAACCTTGGTGTGACTCTGGATAGCCACTTGTCCTTTGAGGCCTACATCGCAGCCACAGCCAGATCCTGCATATTCACACTCCACAACATCCATCGAATTCAATCTTTCCTCACCCAGGTGGCAGCACAACTTCTCGTCCAAGCGTTAGTCATCTCCCGACTTGACTACTGCAACTCGCTTCTGGCTGGGCTCCCTGCATGCTCTACTCGACCTCTACAGCTCATCCAAAACACGGCAGCCCGTCTCGTTTTTAACCTCCCCAAATTCTCCCATGTCACTCCCCTCCACTGGCTCCCACTTGCTGCCCACATACAATTAAAAACTCTGGTTCTTGCCTACAAGGCTACTAAAGGGCCTGCACCCTCCTACCTCCAGGCCATGGTACAACCTTACACTCCAGCCCGAGCCTAGCGCTCTGGGTCCTCTGGCCGCCTAGAGGTTCCCTCCCTGTGGAAACCTACCCACCACTCCAACCAGTCATGGATCTTCTCCCTCCTGGCTCCCCAATGGTGGAACAACCTCCCCACCAGTCAGGACAGCAGAATCACTCCCCGTCTTCTGCCATAGACTGAAAACCCACCTCTTCAGGCTACACCTCAACCCCACCTCTCCCCAACCTCCTTCCCAAGCACTCTCCCCCACTACCTAAAAAATAAAAACTAACCCCCTCATGTCTTAGCATGTGTTAGTAGCATTCTTTGAATTCTTTAGCATTAGCACTTCTCTACTACTAGGCTACTTGTTCTTAGCACTGCCTTGATGTTCATGGCGTTTCTCTATTATTAGGCTACTTGTGATGATGGTTGAAATACATGTGTGCCTACTCTACTGTTTGCACTTATTGTAAGTCGCTCTGGATAACAGCGTCAACTAAATACCAAAATGTAAATGTAAATATAACCTAACCCCTCGCTATCTTCACTTGATTCTCTGTTCCTTACTTGTCACTATTTCCTATCTTTCTCCCTTTTCTCTCCCCCATCTAGCTGAGCTGCCTGCCCCGAGTCCCTGCTTCAGGCAGTACCACAGTGGTTCCTTCCACCTCCCCCTCCTCTTCCTCCTCCTCTATCATGTCTGGCCCAGAGGGCTGTATAGACAACCCCAAATATTACAGCTACATCGCTGTGCTGGCATTAATGGCAACCACCATGCTGGTGCAGGTCAGTCACATGGTTAAGCTCACGCTTATGCTCCTCATCACTGTGGCAACGGGTGTTGTCAACATCTACAGCTGGAAGGACATATTCGACCGCTATGACATGTCCCGGTTCCAAGACTATAGGTGAGTGGAAGGTATTTCCGTTTATGTTTGTTTTGTTTTTTTAATGTTGTGGTATATGGGTAACAGGCTTTGATATTTAGAAATATGGATTTCAAAAATGATTTTTGTCTTTGAAATTGTCAACTTGTTTTCAGGTCATCCCTTGTGCCCTCCAAGTTTACGATGACTATTATGATCTTCATCATGATGGTCAGCTTCTATTACTTCTCCCGCCATGTAAGTAAATTAATCTCATGTTTGGTACTTGCACAGCCACCCTGTTAAGGCCTGTCTCATTCTCTGCAACCACGCTGCAATTCCTTTCTTGACTCTGAAGGTGGAAAAGCTAGCGCGCACGCTATTCCTATGGAAAATTGAGGTCCATGAGCAGAAGGAGAAAGTCTATGAGATGAGACGCTGGAATGAGGCACTAGTGACTAACATGCTGCCAGAACATGTGGCCCGCCACTTCCTGGGTTCTAAGAAAAGGGATGAGGTAAGACGGGAACAGGAATGTCCAGACACCTGTGTAGTTTTGCTTAGGATTGTGTGGAGAATTTCTCACCCTTCTTATTAATTTGACATCTTCCAGGAGTTGTACAGCCAATCCTACGATGAGATTGGAGTAATGTTCGCCTCCATCCCTAACTTCTCAGACTTCTACACAGAGGAGAGCATCAACAATGGTGGCATTGAATGCCTGCGGTTCCTCAATGAGATCATCTCAGATTTTGACAGTGTAAGCAGGGTCCATCTTTCTTTTTTGTGTTTTAAAGGTGTCTTAGTTTAAAGGCAGAATATGTGACTTGTATAAGTATATTCACACATCTCCTGACCACAAGAATGTCTTGACAAACAATAGAGGCCTTATTTGGGAAACATGAAGCTGGGGTTTGAGCTCTAGTAGTTACACTGACAATACAAGGAGTAACCTTTGACCTGCCTCTAACAGCTGTTGGATGAGTCTCAGTTCCGCTGCATCACAAAGATCAAGACCATCGGCAGCACCTACATGGCTGCATCTGGAGTCACCCCTGACATCAGCAATGGCTATGCCTGCTTGAAGGTTAGCTTTGTTACCATGGTGTCTCCAGCCTCCAGTGTGTGTCCCAGAGTAAACTGTAAAAAAAAAAAAAATGTCATGCCAAAAGATTAATAAGAACAACTAGTCCACTTGCAAGAAGCTAATTTGATGATAGATGGATATTTAAGTCAGAACAAGAGCTTTATAATATGAGAGGTTTTATAGCAATGGAGACACTGATCGTCAGTGATGGTTGTGGTGGTATTGAGGAATGTGCAATATGTACTTTCGTGTTTAGCAGAAGGAGGAGCTGTCAGACAGAGAACGCTGGCAACATTTGGCAGACCTGGCAGACTTTGCTCTTGCCATGAAGGTCACGCTCATGAACATCAACTACCAGTCATTCAACAACTTCATGCTTCGTATAGGTCAGTGCTAACATTTTACTCTTTGTGTCGTGTGTTTGTGTGCTTTTTTTATGCATATTCAGCCATTTTTGATTTTCAGTATTATGTAGACCTGTATGTGAATCTGTCAAATTTCTCCAGGTCTGAATAAAGGCGGAGTATTGGCAGGAGTGATTGGTGCCCGAAAACCCCACTATGACATCTGGGGCAACACTGTGAACGTAGCTAGTCGCATGGAGTCAACAGGGGTGATGGGGAACATCCAGGTACTGCCTAGTTCCTTTTTTGGAGGACCATGGATTGCCATTCAAATAGGTTGTACAAATGGACAGACTCGCTTAGAAGAGACACATGCAGTGAAAGGATATTAGAATAGATATAGAAGATATACTGTAAATGAACTGTAGTTATAAATACACACTGTTTAGATAGCTTGGTGGCTCAACAGGCTTAGGTGCATCCATGTAACTGCAAATTGTTGATTTCAATCTGGCTCACCACCTCTATCACATCTCGTTCCATTATTTATGTCTCTCAACCACATCATCTAATGAAGCTCATGATCAAGCAAGCCTTAGAATCTTAATAATGTTTATTTCAAATGGCAGATTAATCCTATTTTGTTTTGATGAAAAGCAAGATCAGGGCTTGGTTCTCAAGGAACAGTTTTAAAGGAATTAGCCAGCAGATCATGGCAGGAATTATAGCACCAGATGAAGTGCGCTTATTCTGAAAGCCTTGCTATACACTCTGTCTCTGTCGCCCTCAGGTGGTGGAGGACTGCTACTGCATTCTGAAGGACTATGGCTTCCGCTTTGTGAGGAGAGGTCCAATCTTTGTAAAGGGAAAAGGAGAGCTGCTCACCTATTTCCTCAAGGGGAGAGACAAACAAGGCTCGTTTATCAATGGTTCCTCTGTCACTCTGCCACACCAGGTGGTGGACAGCTAAGGACCTGCCTGATCAGGACCTGACATGCTCACAGAAAAATATAGACACACTCCACATCAATCAAATTTACTATATCCTGAATGCATAGAGGGGCAAAATAAGTGCTTTGCCCAGAAAATCATGCCTGTTCAAAGTAAACATAAACAAAGAAATTTAAAATACTATTGAAATGCTTACTACAGACCTATTGCAACATACCACACTACTGTATAGACACACATTTTTAATTCTCCCAGACAAAACACAAACACCTATACTCAGACAGTTGTGTTTGCCTTCTTACAAACACAACTTCATGAGTCACTACAATGCCATCTACTCAGCACACTGAACCAAATGGCTACTGGATGAACAATGTCATCTTTTCCCTTCCTCGTTTGGATAGTGGAATACTTCCTCCTTTGGAAAGTGATGGACTGGATTGAGTTCACGTTTTCTTACTGTTGCTGACAATGAAGATTATTTAGCATTAGACAAATAATAGGCCAAAGTGTGATGATGCAGATTGAAATGCCACCTGCCTGTGTGTGTGCACACATATGCATTCAAGGTATTGCATTCAAAGGCATACTCTCTCTTCTTGGTTCCAATCTGGATTCAAGTAAAATGGCCAGCTCTGAAGTAGAAACACCTGCCCTGTCAGTATTGTGCTCTTCTCTTCCCCCTGGACTTCCTACAGCACACATCACTACTACACCTGCGCTGCATCTGACAGAGACTGTGGGATCCCAGGTGTAGGTCATCAGGTGTAATACTGGAGATGTGTCACAGGTTTTTAATGTTTCTGTGCCTCATGGCATTGTTGAGAAGGGTAAAAAAGATAATGCGTGTGTGTGTATGTGCGTGTGTGTCCACAAATACTTTTGACAGAGGGATAGAAGACAGTATTTTAGTAAGAGATTGTCTGTGTTTGTGGACACCTGATTGGTGTAATAACATAAGCAGATACATGGCACACCATGAATGAAGACGTAGTTTGAATGTATTTGAATGTGAGGGACAGTATTTCAGAAGTGATTGCTTTCTTCTGCTGATTGTAACCCCATTAGTGTCTCGCAGATTGGATGAGTGCAATAGTTTATTCTTCTACAACCCTGATACTCTCCTTCCTTAAGGCAAAGTAAAACATTCCTTCCCCTTTAATTCATATTTTTATATTATAATGTATGAGCTTAATTCTATTTAAAGAAAGGGAAAGAGGACTAAATGTCCTTATTGTATATAAAGTTTGGCCAGTGTTTATTGATTCAATTTAATTTATTGCAAATGTCAGGGACATTTTTTTCTTACACAGATGTGAAAGTGCCAATGTTGAACTAATGGCTTTGGATGTATTGGCCAAAATGTGGGCCATTGTTTCCTGATTTGTATTTCTAAAGAATCTCAGGCTTGGGAACAAAATAGCACTTTTGAATAATCTGTAAACTATGTATCTGAATCCAGGTTTTGGTCAAGACAGAATTTTTGAGCCAAGTACAAATTCAATAACCTTGTGATACCGTCCACATCTGGAGAGCCCACACTTACGTTTTGAGCCAACGTTATGCTAATGGAACGCAAGCCTAGCTATTGGCATTAACAGGGAAAAATTATTTAGTCATTTGGTAATTGTATTATTATTATTATTATTATATTCCTGTTTGGCTTTTCAACTTGTGAATTAAATTTTACATGGGCATACTAAGCCTGTTCTGAACAGTTGACCCCAACCCTGGTTTTTAAGTCAAATAATTTATTGTCAGTGTACCCAATTTAATTTTAATTGTTTGTCATCATAAGGTGAGTTGATTAAAAAAAGGCAAACAACGTGTCATGACTTCTGTGCAGTACTGTGGAAAAGGTGAACTAAAAATGAAAATGTATACAGTGTTACTAATTGAGGAGCCTGCCCTAAAACCTTACCTCTATGTCATTGACCTGAGCTGTTGGGGATACAACAGTTTATTAAAAAGGCTAGATATCATTACACTTAAAGGTGCTGTAGGCTAGTTGCTTTTACAACCAGTTTGGTATTATTTGTTGAAATTATCATTACATCCTGACAGCTATCAATAAATTAAATGCCCTGAGATAATAAAAAAAAGGGTTTCTGTGGCTGCCTCAGGCCACAGAGACCCTTTTTTTTCAGGCCCTGTATTCAAAAATCTCACCACACCTGAATCTCACCAACCAATCAGGACAGTCAATCATGCCGCTTACACAGTTCAGTCACAATGAATGTCCATACACAATAGCCCTCATTTATCACATTATCGTAAGATCAAATCTGATCTTAAAATGGCGTGTGCTCATTTCAATGCAAATGTCGGTGTTTATCAATTCCATCTAAGATCAATGTCACGTTTGATCAGAAAACATGTACATTAATTTCAAGGAACTGTATAGTTACATTGTGCATGGAAAACTATAAGAATTATATAATTTTAAGAGCCATTCCTGTAGAAAAAAAGACATTTGTTGATATTATCATTCTGTATTATTGATTTTACTTTCCTTTGCTTATACCTTCTATGTATAATTCTATAAGTAATTCATTCTATATGTATCAATAACTATCTTAATTAGTGCTCTCTGCTCATTGGTTAATATTTGGGGACAAGGACTGTAAGTTTCACTTTCACTTGGCAGTAGACAAAGCTATTGAGCCTAGGTAGCACACTAGTCTGACCGTGTTATGGTTTTGTACAACTTGCAATTCTTTCAGTAAATAGTTAAATGAAGAGTTTTATTGATGTACGCGTTAACTATATGCCTGAATTCAACAGCTTCAGTGGCCGTTTTGAACGACTAGAAGGAGCTACACTTAGAATAATATTAAAGTATTTTGTTATGTGTGACAAAGCATATTTTCTTTACAATATTTATTTGATCTATTTTTAAGACTGCCTATGGCATTGATTGATGACAGAAACATCTAAACTTGTACACTGAAGTATGTGGTTGCAAAAATGATTTGGCGTCATAAAAACAATTCACACATTTGTAATTTCATCTCGCAAGGTTGTAGTGATGTGCCAATTCGTCACAAAGTTGCAATTTGACATCTAAATGGACTAAATTCCTTTGCAAGTATAATTTACCTGCATAATTATTACAAGACCATTTATGACAATGAATATTCTGCTGTGAATCTACATTACAAAGTTACAGATGCTGAATCTGCATGTCACTTTTGTCTCACCTCTCCAGCTTTGTAAGTTTGTAGACAAATCTGTATGTGACCCAGCTGCAGGAGGCTGTGGCCAGTCAGAGGCCACATCTTTTATCCAGGCCAACTCAAGGACTGTAGGAAGTGTGATTCTCTCTGACATCTTGTGGCAGACTGCAATGCCACCGTCTGCAGAAACTAAGCGTTTTGATCATGCCACCACATACTTTGACCAACCTCTGTGGATCCACACCCCACTCCTCCAGAGGTTGCCCTCAGTCTTATGCTACCAGGGCAAGGCAACAGGACCCCTTCTGCATGGGAGACCTGTCAAGAGCAACCAGCCCCAGATGACCAAGAAGACCCTACCACTGACGTCCAGCAGGAGAGTCCAGCCCCTGACACCTCACAGGGAAAATCATTCAACAGTGCCCAGCAGGTGAAGCTGACCATATGGTAGTCACTTCCACAGATATCCAGCCTATGAAGGAGGAGTCCAGGCAGCTCTGTGAGGTATTCATAAGTTTTTCAATAATTCCAAAAGTTTCCTTAATTTCTTCAAGCGAAAACCTGAGCACACTGACATCTGTGCCTGCATGTTTTTTCCCCCTCAATAAAAGATATCAGCAATTATATCACTAAAGTCACGACAGGCACAAATTGGAGGGACAGGGCATGTCATGTCAAGACAGTGTTGCACTGAAGGGTAGGCTTGTAATAGTTGAATGCTCTCAGAGCTCAACCATGGCTGTATAATAAAACCTTATAATACAAACTCAACCCATGGTTCAGCTCCAATCCTGAATGTAGCATATAGCTGTGGAGAACAGTGAAAAATAGACAGAAGTGTAAGTAATAACACAGGAAATTATGCATAACTCTAGCACTGCACAAGTTTAAAAAAAAAAAAAAAGACATGCCATATGAATATGCTTTTCAATATAAAAAGGTAAGAAATTATTTGTAAAGCCCTAGTAATAACTTTATCTGCCAAGTTGTAGTTATGTCACATACATAAGAGCTCATTAAAAAAACATGCCCAGTTCAAACTACATTTTCTTGCCCGGTTATGATTGACTGTGGAGAATCTAACGTGATAGGCTACAATAAATCTTATGAATGATGACTCGTTTCCCCTGTTAACAAGTAAGGATCACATTGAAGTTTACCATCCAGAACAGAGAGGCAGCGATTGAGGTGGTTCCCTCTGCATCTGCCTTCATCATCAAGGCTCTGGAGGAACCTCCTAGTCACTAGGGCCTAGTGAAGGAAGAAGGCCAAGAACAACGGAAGCGTTCTCTTCGATGAGATTGTCTCACAAGTAAATTAACGCTCAACACGAATTAACCACGATATCAGCAATTTTAGCGTCTAACACTATCTTACTTTTCGGAACATTGTCTTCATTGTTGGTTGCTGTTGCTAACCTGACACCCCAAATGGTTTGTTACCTAGAAAGTCTTCATTGGAAACTGTTTGGAAAAGGGCAGGCACTTTCAAAAAATACTTGGCAGGTGATTGGATGCGTCTATCACCGTCTATCACGGGCTAAACCGCGGGCAAAAACACTCCACTCTGCCAGTAGTTCCTCATAGGACCCTGATTGGTCCGCAAACCTGAAGTTCGGCCACAATCAAATTAACTTGAAACCTAACAAGATGGATTCTCGTGATCGCGATTCTCGCGTGAACTCGTGATCTCGCGAATCCATCTGCCTCGCAAGGTAATGTTGTTGCCATTTGTATAAATACATACATGGTTTCAAACAAGTCCAAGCAAGTTCCTTAGAAGTCCACTGGCATAGCATTCATGAATGCGCAGTCGCCAGATCCAGAACGCGGTTTGCTCGTTCACATCGCCCGGCTAGGCCTGAGGCGTGATGGGATTACCACTACTGCGCATATTCAGTGGGCCTGATACCCCGGAAGTAACCCGGAAACTATAAACATTTTTGGCGTATGCGCCAGGCGAGCAATTCTTATTGGACTGAATAGGCGCCATCTTTGGGTCCGGTATCCAGTTCTTATAATACATCCATGGGTTGAACGCAAGCAAACATCCTCATGGATACCTGGAAAGGAAACAAAATCTTCAAGCACTCCGGCCTGTCCTCAAATCCTCTCCATTTCACTTTGGCAGCTCAACAACGTAATTCCCATGGCAAGGCGATAAATACAGTTCTATCTAATCTCTTATTATTATTATTTCTATCTAATCTCTCTCGCTCATTTCATCAAATATCCCCACAATAGAAAATCAATGGCGCCACCTAGAGTTTACGTAGCTACCCGGACAAAAAGACGTGAAGGAATTTCCGGTGGCGTCACTGCGTAGCTCCATAACAGGTTTGCAGCCGTTGCAGCTGTCTGGGAGCAACAATAACAAGGCAAGCTAAGCGGTACGAAGCGCCATCTGAGAACGTTACCACGAATTGACACCATCGACAGCACCAATCTGATCAAAGAACATAACAAAATGTGGTCGTCGAATTAACACTGGCCTCCCCTTCTTCATCCACCGACTCAGAAACCGGTGAAGCGTCGCCGCCACCGCGGAAGAAACACCGAGACTCGGTCGCAGAAGGAGCAGGGGAGACCGGGGCTGCAATTGGGTCAGTGGGCCTGTCTGCGGTTGTGGTGGGGGTTTTAACTTTTCCACATTCTCCCGTTGCACCTGTCATTCATTTAAATCCACACAGTGTCACCCACGTAAATCTTCATAACATGCAGGCCAACGGGGCAGGACAGGATCAAGATTCAGAGCTGTCCTGCCGAAACAGTGCGCAAAACGGTGAGTCGTCCTCCACTGGGGGAGCTCACTCCAACGGAATGGTATCAGTCACAAACAATGGAAACTCTGTCAATAACAACAACGGCGTGTCAGCCCCGGCTGCGTCCAACAACACCACCTCCTCGGATGTCAATTCCACCGTGAAAAAGAAGAAGCGTCTCTCTCAGTCAGAGGAGGATGTAATTAGATTAATAGGACAACATCTACACGATTTGGGGCTAAAGTAAGTGGCCAACCTCGCAAGGCTTTCTAGCCACCATGCATCATCTTACTCAAATCCTAAATCACTGAAACCATCTTGAAATCATACTCATTAGGATGACCTTACCATCACAATGTCAACTTGTCACCCCCTC
>OMKK01000755.1:7385-24441 GCA_900302305.1 Polymixia japonica | reverse complement strand
ACACCTCACACCCTACCTTAGCATTTAGTTGAGGGGATTCTTGTCATTCTTCTATTTCCACCAGTTTTTTCTTTCAACTTTTAGACAAAACAGGTAATAAGGATGTGTAATTATTGTATCATTTCTTTTGTGGTGGTGGAAGCAATTTATGATTTGTAAAATATGAACCGGAAATGGCCTCTCTTACATTTGTAGTGGTTCGGTCATTCAACCATGTGCTGTTATTAACAGATATTTCCCGCGCCATTGAACTGCTTGACAAGCTCCAAAGGACAGGGGAAGTGCCTCCCCAGAAGCTGCAGGCGCTGCAGAGGGTTCTACAGAGTGAGTTCTGCAACGCTGTTCGAGAGGTGAGTGACTTTGTCTATTTTACTATTTAAATATGGAATTTCCTTATGTAAACCCCTTTCTTCGCTGTGTAGGAAGGTATATTGCTGTAGTTCTGACGTGACGACATGCAGACTTTAACGCTTCATCTTGGGTCCAATGTGTCTTCAGGTATATGAGCATGTCTATGAAACAGTTGACATCAACAGCAGTCCTGAAGTCAGGGCCAACGCCACAGCTAAGGTACACCGAAATCAACAACTACAAACCTAAGCATTTGACTATCTTTGTTCTTAAAATAAATAGACCAATACAAAACGTAATATCTCTTGTGTTTTTAGTTGGGGCTTAATATTTGTTCCCAAGATGACTCAAACACTTCTAGATAAGGTGTTTACTGCCAATACGTATATGTTTGAAGAGACTTCATTTCACTTCTTCTAGTCTAACTTTCACATCTTCATTTGCAGGCTACGGTGGCGGCTTTTGCAGCAAGTGAGGGGCATTCACATCCTCGTGTGGTAGAACTTCCCAAGACAGAGGAAGGCCTGGGCTTCAATATAATGGGTGGAAAGGAGCAGAACTCTCCGATTTACATCTCACGGATCATCCCAGGAGGCATCGCTGACCGTCACGGTGGCCTCAAGAGAGGCGATCAACTTCTCTCTGTTAACGGGGTGGTACGTCCAATTCACACAGTCAGTAGTTATTTCCAGGGATGTTATGTTTGATGCTCGAGCTTGACATACAGTTTAGTCTTAAAAGGTATAATGAGTAGGATTTTCCTAGCTTTGAATGTTGTGTTTACAAACCGCAACTGACAAATCCTACTCATTATACCTGTAACTTTATTGATATAGCACTTTTCTAATACAAAGCACTTCTATTCTAGTACAAAAGTTTGCAACGCGCTTCACAGTTGAGACGTGCAAACGACATAGGAACGAGGTTACACAAGGAAAGGAAAGCAAAAACACAGACATAATGATAAGTGTTGGGTGGGAAATGAGCCCTAGTTAGGGTAGGGATTGGAGAATTTGGCTCTCAGACATTTCTGAGAAGTTGATGTTGAGGTTATTTATTATTTTAAGATCTTCTCATTTTTCTCTGTGAAAGTGAAGACGAGCTGACATGCTCACCTATACCGTTACACTCCTTCATGGGAGACAGTAAGCCAAAGTCAGAAATTTAAGGCCATCAGTGGAACTAGATCTTGCAGCTGCTACGATCAGACAAAGTAATGGCATCTACAAGTACGCACTCTTAAGCCTGGTTTTTACTGCAACGTCGTCGCGTATGTCATCTCTATCCTTCAATATGACGAGTCCTTTGTGTTCAGATATCTTTGGTTCTCTGTCGTTTTGGTTCCGCGTATGTTGACGTCACGCTACCAGATGTGCTTCTATCGGATATGATTCTATCGTTTGAAGTGACAAGTAAAATAAGAACATTTTCATTACTCTTGTTACCCTGTAATTCTAATCCCATCTGAATGGATCTTAAATTAGAAGTTTTGCAAAATATTCCCATAGGACTTCTGGATCCTAGTCATTGGAACCAATGTGTATGTACTATTAATGACGTTCCAGCCCAGTGGGTAGAGGATGCAAATGCTCAAGATGCAAAAGATGCGTGTTGCAGGGAAACGATAGTCAAGTCGGGCGCCTCTAATCTTGATGTCTCTGACACTTGAGCCACGAGGAACCAAGTTGGTGGGTTTCAGCGTCTGAGGGAGTTGGCTTGTGGCTGGTCTGATCAGACTTCAGTGTTTTTGCAGTTGAGGCCAGAGTTCTTCAGGTTCTGAAACATCACACCCAAACCTAACAATGTGTATGTCATTTATGCATATCACCATACATATGCTGGTACAAGTTGTGTTAAAGTAACAAAAAAGCCTTTACTTCTGTTTTTTTTGTTTTGTTTGTTTGTTTTTTTAAAAGCCCAGCTATTCCAGGAAGCAGGGGTAATTGTCAATTTCATAACATCACTACCCACCAAGGTTTGATCTGACTAACCAGCCCAGCAAAAAGGCCTCTTCCCTTCCTTTTCCGGCCCTTACCATGCATCAGCCTCATTGTGTGTGTTAATGCATGGCTCAGCTGCACAACTCTTCCGTAATTTCTGAAATTCCCGTTGCTGTTTAGGGCTGCTTACAGGAGTCAAGGTAAATATTGAAGGAAGGAAAAGGGACAAATGTGCTTTGACATGTGAATGGCCTATAGCAAGCCCCAGAGGTCATATGTTAGTATTGGAGTCAATACTGGCTCGGCTGG
The DNA here is from genome assembly GCA_900302305.1 of Polymixia japonica. Lineage (NCBI taxonomy): Eukaryota > Metazoa > Chordata > Actinopteri > Polymixiiformes > Polymixiidae > Polymixia > Polymixia japonica. The sequence continues at coordinate 21,841 of OMKK01000755.1, read as the reverse complement.
CTGGTCCATATCGCAGCAGGCCAGTGAAAAAGAATGAATTATGGTCTACTGCTTGATTTAGAACGTTGGCTGTTCTATTGAGACAATGAAGAGTAACATGCTAAATAGAATCAAATCTATATACTGTGTAACAGCCACATTTCACAATTTACAGCCAGTGTGATAAACTCACAAACTCAACGTTTTACTAGTACTTGATTGGCATTAGTCTGCGTTGGATGTGACCATTACATCAACACTTCTCTGCTCCGTCAATATTTTTTCTTTTTTAAACACCTGGTCTGAGATATGACACGTCCCCGTCCAGCCCTTGATTTGGAGGCCTAGTGCTTTTGTTCACATCGCTACACAGTATTAGATAGTAGAGGTTTTGTAAGCCCATGCTACCATTTGCTCTGCTGGCCCAAAGATGACCATATCTTTCCAATACATGGGTCATAGATTAACAAGAAACTGTTTTTTACAACTACCTTGACAATTAAGTTTCGGTTGATAGTGACAATATTGGTTATAATAATTATGTTATGGTTTGCTGATTTAAAAAATTAAACAAAGAAATATAATTCCTCCAAAATATATTGTTTACTTTGAAGGTGTTTTCCAACTAGGTCTTGCTTACAGGTGCTGAATAAGTCTTAAAATGTCTTAATATTATTGGGAAAAAAAAAAAAAGATTGAGGAAAAAAAGTGAAATATTGCATTTTCTTGCTTTTTCAAGTTTCAAATTTTGTTGCTTTTCAAGTGAGAAATCAGCCCAGTCACAAAGACCTATATTCTGAAAAGTCTAACTTTTATTTCAGTTGTGAAACGGGTGCAGTATTTAATTCTAACTGGCATTTAAAATGTCTTAAATGTGCGCACTGTTCCAGTCTTCTGGGAAGTAGCGTTGAGCATGACGGTATGGAAAATTGATGGCACCACTTTCACTTTAAGACCTATAAAATAGACTTCATACTGATTGAAATGTTATACTTCAGCTGTTGAACAGCTGCTAACCTTCTTATTTCTCAACTTGTGCTTATCTTCAGTTATAATGATTGTTATCATTTTGCATGACATAAGCCTGTTACCCCAACAGTAATTTGTACGGCCTCCCCCTGGTAAATCTGTAGTTTGTGATGAACTATTTCCTGCGGAGACGGTGACATTTCCTGGTCTGTTTCTCTGCAGAGTGTGGAAGGGGAGCACCACGAGAAGGCTGTGGAACTCCTCAAGGCGGCTCAGGGCACCGTGAAGCTGGTAGTAAGGTACACCCCTAAGGTCCTGGAGGAAATGGAGTCACGCTTTGAGAAAATGCGGTCGGCAAAGCGCCGGCAACAGAACAGCTATCCCCAGTAGTGTTCAGCTCTCAGAACGAACACCCGATTCCCGTGTCTCTCCTCCTCTGGCCACCGGTCACAGTCCGCGTCCTACCTTCCACCCTAAAAAGCAAAACGATACTAAACCAAGTTTAGTTTGTAGTCATACAAGTTGTGTTCATACTCATTTTCTGTAGATATTTTTTTAATCCACTATTGTTACTATACTTGTCACTGCAACTCATAAACACTATCGTCACAATGTCACAATCACGATTCTAAATGTAGTTGATTCTCACATCTTGTGCATTATTTTTGAATTGACATTTTGGGTGAAACCTACTACAGCAGTCCTTTAATTGAAGAGATGGTGTTTTAAATTCTTTTAGAACAACTACAGTGCCTCAGGGCAAACATCATTTGTACTGTGCTCATGATTTCTGATTTGTCTGTCCAAGGTTTAAGTCAAGTAATTAAATACTTGTGTCAGGATTCACTGCATGATTTTGCATTTGTTTTATTTTCAAAGATTCATCTAACATAAGAAGAACTCATCTTTTATTTCCCCGCACCTATGTATTACTAATAGAGGAGTTTTTAAAGAGGAGTCGATGAAACTCACTTAGAGAAATCGGTCATTTAGATCAATAGTACTGGTTTACCTTTGCAGGCGTAAGAGAGTACCTTTGTACTGTCTGTCATCGTACCACGCTGGGCAATCCACACTATGAAAGGTCAGCATGTATAACGGGGGGGGGTTGTGTAGTTACGCAGGTAAGGGACGTAACCAGGAAGGAATCAGCACTCGCACATCACTAAGTTATGTGTCAATGCAGCCTATTTTCTTTTTTCTGGTTTATGAAGTGGCAGGTGTGAATCTTAAGTCTGCCTGCTGTGCACACGTATTTCTGACTATCTACTGATGAACTTTCAGCATGTTTTACATGTGATTTATAAATCTGTAATTTTATCACAAATGACATGACTTTTTTTTTTTTTTTTTAACTTTAGCAGTATGTAAGTACTCTATGTCTTACAGGCTTAAACTGGGACGGGGATAAAGGTTTACAAAACGGATGCAGAATATGCTTTTAAGATTTGGGAGGAACTATTTCCCATTTAAGCGTTTAGATACCATTTGAAGACCTAAGTGAGGCCAGACACTTCAATAATTCAAAAGAGCAATAAAATAGAACTTTTTGTAAATAGGATGCTTAACAGTGTCAACTAATGGGTTGATTGCTCGATGAAAATCTTTTCTTTTTCTTTTTCTTTACTTCACGTAACATCTACTGGCCAACACAGGCTCTGCGTGTAATAAACAAAACTACACATCACGTGCAAATGATAAACACTATATCGTTAAACAATGTCAAGTCGACCCCTTTCAAATACAAATAACTTCACTCCCATGTCTACAAATATTAATACAACTTATGTGTCACATTGTGTTTCTGCTGCACCGATGACCTGGGATATTTACATGTAAGAGAACTATCTAAAGTACCGAGAGGGTTTGAAAAGCTTCTTTTTTTCATCTGCCAGTCCTACTCTTATACCAAATATGCTAGTTAAAAAAAGCAACATTGGTGCATCGGGGTTTTAAAGGACATGGTCTGTTATGTCATCATCATTATGCCAGGTCATCTAGTATGTGTGAGACTAACAGGAAAACATGTTTCTCTTTCCTGGATTGTTTTTATTTAAACGTGTGTGTCATTTCCAATACTGGATACAGTAGCAGGTGTAAAATAGACTTTAGTTGACTAAGCCATATTCTAATTCACTCTCAGGATCCATATATCGCTTAACTACAGAGTTGGAGATGGAACAGAATTATTTAACTGAAGTAGAAATAACGCACACCGAGTGAAATTTTCCTCAAGTAGAAATAACAGTTACCTGGATGTAACTCCAGTTCTGTGAGTAAGTGCGTAGCCCTCTAACGGGCTTCGTTATTGGCTTACCCCTCGAGGCGGTAAACCAATAGCGAAGCCCGTTAGAGGGCGGAGCACTTACGACATAGAATTAAGACCACTTGCCTTGGACATTACTCAATGGTAAAACAACAGCTCACCCACAAAAGTTCAAGTACTTGGGTATTTCTTGATTAAAAGTAATTAGGAAATAATTGATTTAACTTTCTAGACTGCTCTTACAAAATAATTGATACATCAGCTCAAAGTTTGCAAATTAAAGCTGCGTTATGCGGTATGTTTAATGTTAAAATAACATTTAAAGATTGTGTGTTATGCAAAGGTTCAGTGAAATATAATCTTCGCAACCAGTGCCTGCCAGTTCAGCAGGTCGGCCAGTTTGTTGACGTTCCCTCTTTTCTAAACCGTGTTGACAATCCCCGGCCGGCGTCTAAGCTCCTCCCAAGAATCTGGGCACCTGTAGCACCAGTACCTGTGCGAGGTTTTTTTGATGGAGAGGGGTGACAGGGAGGGGAAACGTTGGGCTTGTTTTGAACCGTAACAGCTTGTTGTAATTTCCCTTTGAGTCAGAATATCACACAATGCAGCTTTACGTTTTGTCCATATCTAGAGAGCTAGTATGAATTGCAGGAGGAGAGGACAGAGTGTTGTGTACACAACTACTATTTACTCAAGTAAAAGTAATAGTAATAACTAAAACACATAGTTTCCCTTACATCGCCTTTAGTTTGAAATAGTGTCTAGCGCTATGTGATATCACACCCTTCACAGATTCAAAGTGTAATGTTCATTTTCATGTCTGTTTAAGCTAACCTGCTGGCACATATGCAGGATTATCTCTACCATAGTCAGAAAATATGTAAAAAATAACATCTTAGCACTGATGGTATACATGATTAGCACATTGTCTGATTGTATTTGCAGATGTTTTCTAGGTTTGGGGTTTCTGGTGACTCTTAATCCTAATGAAAAATGCATACTTTTGAGGGGAAATATTTTAGCTAAGATTGAAGATCAAATGTCTATGCGAGGTCATTTAGAAGTTTTGTTTAATTTACTAGATATTTAGCAATTTGCGCAGCTAATGCATTAATTAGGACATTAAAGCCCTAATATCAAGCAATTTTGGAGTGTGCACACATGAATGCATTGGAGTTCAATTAGGTTGTGAGGCATTTACAGTGTTTAATATTATTTAATATTTTACTATCAGGTAATCCACAGAATGGTAATCCATGGTTTAGCCAATTCAGCTACTCTAGTCCAGTTGAGATACTCTTATATCCAATTATTTTGTAGTAAGAATTCTCAGAATAAAATTGGTCCTATTATCAGATTAATGGATTAATTGGCTGCATATTAACAGTGTCATAATTCATATAGATTAGATAAAATGCTTGTATGACATTTTAGAAACTTGTTACAAATACATTTGCAATGTCATCTTTCAACCTAAAAATGTTCTAGTTTTATGGAATTTGATTCAGTAGGATAAGAGAGGTTTATATAAAAGAGAACATCTCTTATAATATACAACTATTTTCCTAAACATGTCCAAAACATCAAAAGTTGTGTGTTACCCCAGATTAACTATTTGGATTTACTAAAGATACACATGTAAAGCAAGAAAAATGTAACGAGTAAAGATTTTTATTGATACTACGCTGGGCCTACTCTGAATGTTACTGACGTTATCTGGCTTAATCCTTAACAGAATTTCATGAAGTACCCCTCACGTTTCTATGTTTTTCTTGTTTATATTTCAGAGAGGTCAATAAAGTATTTTATAAAAGTTTTCTTTTGATATTTATACCCTTTTTATAAGTGATTTTCATAAGAATTTTCCAGGAATTATTGGTACTCCCACTTTGATTCTGTTCCAGGGCTGTATATGTAAAGCCTCTCAAATGTGACTAAGGAGGTAAACTGGCCTAGATCAGTACTTCTATTTTGAGATACTTTATGTATGAGTTCGTTTTTTGTTTTTTTTTGAGTACCAAGACCAAACTTGCAACATTTGTGAAAATTTTGATAAAATATTGAATGTTGTACTGCTTTTTTTTCCAGATTATTACTTGTAGGCTGTATTGTGTCCTAGATTTATGTTGTCCAAGAAACTGTTACATTAATGTGGAATGTATAATAATGTAGTGATTGTAATGTAGATCAAAATAATTGGACCGGAAGCTGCACAAAATAAATGATGCTGAAAATGATTTAAGTTTGTTGGTTTTATACCTTGTGTGTCTTTACTACATAGCTAGGTCACCTGGGTCTGAAAGCAACTTGACAAATTCATAGGATAGAATGAAAAAATGTTAAAAGTAACACTAAGATGATCAGAGACTAATATTTTATTCTAAGGTCATCAGATCAAGAATATGACAAATTTATGTGCACAGATGAAATAAGATTAATAGAATCGATAGGATTAAAAGAATCTTGACCCAAAGTATTACTTGGGCAGTATATATGAACGTTTAGAACTCAAGAATAATACATGTGTTGCCCCTGGCCATTATCAAAGATAGGAGTTCAGAAAAATCAGAGATAAAATGATCTTGTTTTTAGGGGGCGACAAATCAATATACATAGAATAGGTTGTTTGTCATTAAATTAAAAAAACAGACACTCAAATGATACAAATTCACAAAGTGACACAGGGCTACTAGACAACCACTGGGTCTGTGAGGGTAAAAAGCTTGTGTTGACAGTGGTTGGGATATGCATAACAGTGAAAATATTCACAATTTCCAAGTTCATTGCAGCAGCGATGGAGACGTGCTAGCAGCTCCAGCAGCAGTTGTAGATGGTCTGTTGGAGGAGTCCGTGTATAACAACTGGAGGCAACCAAGAGAAAACCAACATTTGTGCCAAAGCCTTTCAGGCTGTACATACATCGTTCAGGTAATGTGGGGATGGACAGACAGACTTGTGGACTGTGTTATTGTTGGGTCTGAATGTCAATAAAGCTTTTAGTTGGGCTTTTTTTCCTAGATATTGAAAAAGCACATGATATGCTATGGAAGGAGGGGCTTGTCAATAAACATTAAGGTTTGTGGTAAAATGTTGAATGGGATCCAGGACATTTTAAAGGGACATTTTCACGGGAGAGTTTGAGGAGCACTTTCTGAAGTGTTTAAAATATAAAATGAGCTCTAAAAGGGAGCGCAATTAGTCCTTTTCAACGTCATTATTAAAGATATTTTCAGTAAGGTGCGTGGCCGGTTTGGACTGTCTCTTTTTGTAGATGAGGGGACTGTTTGAAGGCAAGGCAGAAACGTTAAGAATGTAATGAAACAAACAGAACTTGCAGTGGACAGTCTAGTAGGCTGGGCTGATAAGTGGAGTTGCTCAGACTCGGTGACAAAGCCCAAGATGCTATTCAGGAGGAAAGGGAGGTGAAACTGACATGGGAAGTGTGTGTAGAAAAGACTGCAGCAAAGTGTGAGAAGGGTATTGCCATCATTAGATGCCTTTCTGACTGTTCCTGGGGACAGATAGAGATATGCTACTAATGATATACCAGGCTATGATAAGGTCAGGTTGTCTGGCCCTGGCCTATGGATCAGAAGCTTTATGTTTTTCAGGCTAAGGGTCTAAAGCTATGCTCTGGAGCTTTCCGTACAACACCAATGACAAGATGGAGTGTTGCCGTATCAGATGGACTTTATAAGCAGCAGCAGAAGGACTGGGAGGGAGAGAGGGAGTAAAGGCATTATTCTAACATCTAGCCTTAAATCAAGGTGGGGTGCAGAGTTGTATTGGGCAGGAAGGATGAGGTAAAGCTGGCTGAGGCTGGGGCGTTCTGGTCGTGGTAGTGGATTGGTTTGTGGAGTGGATTTTTTTCTTTATATTTCTCTATTAAAGTTGTTTTATCCTGTGTTGTAAAGTGGCTTTGAGCACTAGGAAAAGTGCTATATAAATCTGATGTATTATTATTATTATTGGTGTTGGTGGGGAAACACTGTGTGCACAGACTACAGTGTACAATATGGGATGATGACACGGGCCTCACTTATAAAACTTTTCTTAAAATATTCTTACTTTTATTCTTGAAAGAATTCCATACACAAAACAGTGCGAGGTTCATGAAGCATTCGCAATGGCTCGATTTGTTATTTATTTAATGACGAATGTCAATCCTTCATAAAGTGGATGCGTTTGCCCTGCAACCCACCAAAAGGCATCTTGCCTGAGATTTCCTTCGCAATTGGGCAACAAAGACGATTTTATTTAAGACGCTTAATGTGGGGTTAATGTAAAGAAAGACATGGTTTTCAAAAGTGTAAACTGAGGAGTAACTGGCGCCCAGAAAAGAAAAACCTATTCCATAAAAACTAAATATATAGATCAGTGCCAGTTGTATTAAAACTTGAACGGAGGGAGGCGACAGTGCGCTGACTATGTCCAGTCTGCCAAAAAGAAAACGAGGAAGAAGAAGAAGCAGCCAAGAATGTAATATCAAGATATCTCACGCACCATTCAGCCTATGGAAAGCCATTTCCGCTAAGGCGGAACCAAAAATGGCGGAGCGTGGGGCGGAAATCATCAATTAAAATGTTCATGAATATTCGTGTTAACTATTTAGCAGTGTGGTCATAGATACCGCATACAGCACCTAATTTATGCAAAAACCTCATGAAAATTAATTACCGGCATCGTACAACACCACACTATGCATGTGCAATAAGGAACATCTGCTAAACAAAAGTGGTAAGACCGTTTGGCTAAATCAAGAAACCCCCTCGCTACATTGCGATATTGGACCGAATGCGATGCACTCTAATTGACTCTCAGTCAAAAAAAAACAACTAGTCCAGTATGTTATCGGGCCTTTTTAGAGAAGCGGACGTAGCCGGAAATTGAGTCTCTCGCTTCTCTTGTACTCTTTGTGCTGCAGCTACCCAGCCGCGGCTTCTTCCGTTTCGACCCCGCGATGCAACTTCCTTTCTGCCTGTGAAAACCTCGTTGTGAACACGCTTCGCCTTTCTAGCTCAAGTGAGTTATTTGTCAAACTCTTAATAAATAAATGTGCGACTCCTAAAAAACAAGCATTGTACCTCAAGGAATTATACACAACCGTTCCTCGTTGGTTATTCACCTTAAAGACCGATATCCTGTGAGATGTATTAGTTTACAGCTGGCTGCCGTCTGGGTTATTAGCAAGTTAACGTCAGAATACTGAGAAGAAACTGCCACCACGTGGTCAGGAACTGTATAAAAATGTAAATGAAAAATGTAATTTCACTTTTTTACTGTTTTAAACTATCTGATGATCTATGGTCTATTCAACAATCAGAAACCTAACTGTATTACGGTTATGCAAAGCTAGCTAATTCAGAAGCTATTTAGAAACCCCAAAACGTTAGTTATCGTTAGAAGTAACTCTGGGCCTGGTGAAGCAGACTGGGCGCTTAATGTATGTAATTAGTTAATAACATCACTAAGCGAATATGACAGGATGTCAGATTTGTTGATTATTACAAAATGGCATTTGTTGCTGGTGTATCATATTTGATACATGAGGTTTTGAGACCTCTACATCATCAGTGTGAGATTTGTTTTCCTGGAAAACCTGATGTATACAATCAGACATGTAATTATAAATAAATTATTTATAAATTGCACCAAAATTCTGGATGTAGCAAAAATGATACAAATTAAAACTCATATGCAAATTGATATATATATATATTTTTTTTATTATTATTTGTCAGAAGGTTCAATAAACACTCCAGTTTCAAAAAATGTGAATTTTCTGGCAATTATTTCATGGTTCAGGCTTTACAGGGTTTTAAGTCTGTTGGCGCTTAAAGGACATAAACGTATCAAAGTCTCCCGTGTGATATCTTGCATAAGTTTGGCACCGTCTTGGTAATACTTTTGTTGGCCTTGTGTCTGAATCGTCTGGTCCTTGTCTTTACAGAATGCGTTACGTCGCTGCTTACCTGCTTGCTACCCTGGGTGGTAACGACAGCCCCCAAGCCAAGGACCTGAAGAAGATCCTGGATAGCGTTGGCATTGAGGCCGACGACTCACGCCTGGAGAAGGTATGATAATATACTGATTTTCAAACTCGTTTTTGAATTGAATTCATTTTGACATTGCTACAAAACTCCTTAGCGTCAAAAGGATCATTCTGACCGTATTCAACCTGGACGTAATGTTCCTATCCTTTCCTATCATGTTGATGGGTTCTTACCATGATCTCGTAAAAAACTGCTTCGTTATAGCGGGACATAAATTCTCAGTTGCCTGGAAATGCTAGTGTCAAATACAATCTCAAATATCCCAAAGAGATCCCAAATTCAACTAAGACATGTTCTTTTTAAAACAGCGATGCTCATCCTACAATGATACATGTCTGTAAATGGATGTTATTTAAAAAAAAAACCCATCTCGTACAGTTTTGGTGATGGCTTGGCTTAAACACTTTGTTGTTTCTCTTTGCTGGTTGCTGGTATTCATTCACCAGGAGAAAGGCTAATGGCATCAAAACTGTATAAGACAGACATGTCTTTCTATTCTATTTTTTTTTAATAACATCTATTGACATACATGTATCATTGCAGGGTGAGCACCACTGTTTTTTATTTGTTTTGGAGTGTGTGCTTGCCCAGTAGGATTGTATTGGAGATTAGCATGTCCAGGCAACTGAGACGTCGACTGCATTTTGGAGATTTTGGGTTGGAGCTGGAGGAAAAAGAGGTCCAGGTCAAAAATGGCCGGAATTATCCTTTAACCAAACAAACTGTCACTACCTTTGCCATCATTATACAGAACCAAAATTGTGCCTGTTGTTGACAGTTTCAATTTGGTTCCTTTCCCAACAGGTCATCTCTGAACTGGATGGCAAGAATGTCAATGAGGTGATCACTCAAGGTGAGTGTCTTTTTTTGTCTGTGTGAGCGTTGGTGTGTGTGCATGAAGTCATTCTGTCATTGGGCTTAATGACATTTATGGGACAGTGACGATTAGCCTATTACTGTTTTAGATAAGGAGGAAAGGGGGAACTGTTTTAAAAGTGAAATACTGTTCAAAATGCGTGGATACAATATAAAATTGTCTGTCACTTAAAGCAAAAATCCTGTCTGTAGCTGCTTTAACATATTATAAAATAAATTTTGATTGCATATTGTAATGGCTATGGAAGAATGACACCATTGTCGTTAAAGGCTGTTTTATACTTCTGCAGAGTTCGGGGAATGTGCCGTGGTGAAGAGCATTTATACTTGAGCAGCATCGTGCACAGATTGCGCGACGCGTAATTACGTTTCATAGATTATGTCTTGATAAAAGCACAGAGGAGGTTTTACATCTCCTCTGCAACCTGGTCGACCTGGTCTGCAATCTCAGAACAAGTCGGGAACTCTGCGGATTCCGCAGAAGTATAAAACAGCCTTAAGATTGGTTCCCTAGAAACCTTGTGTTCACTATGCAATTGTGCCACCGGGTACAATCTCCTGGGGGAAAAAAGAACCTATGGCACAAAGTGTACCAACCAAAACAGAAAGAGCCTCTTCTGTGAATGTGTTTAGTCCTCTTCTTTTGACAGTCTTGCATTTTTTTAAATTTATGTAATGTTTTCTACGCAAGGGTGCTTGTGTTAAATTGTTTGACTATTGTTTGCGTCTCAAATGATGCTAGATGCAAGCTCACACCCCGTTCAGTGGTTGCCAGTTTCGTTGCCTAACTACTATCCACCATGTGGAACTACATTGAGTGAACTTCACATTGATGAACTCAGCCATTTTCGCTCCCTGAACACACACGACTGAACTGGCAACATCCAAACAGAGACCTACTGTTAATTAACCGAGTATCCCTTATGTCATAAATGTGCCCGCAATAGCCCATTGGCAAAAAAACGTTGGAAATTAGAGGAGAAAACCTCCTTCTAGCCCCACATATAAATATAACATCTGGTAATGGTCAATAATACGATCGTCAAGTCATCAAACGTATATGGATAGAAATCGCTGCAACAGCTGTCTTATAACGAACCAGTCTCCCTGCACTACTCCCTGCTTTCTTTTCTTTTTTTCCAGTTCAAGTTAATTGGAAATAATGTAAACGGGCTATAAATCAAAGCTTGTAACTTCATTTTCAGTTTTTGATGTTTAAAATGTAAAATAAAGCTTGGGTATAGCACAGGCACTCAGTGCTATGGATTCTAAATCTAAAGGACTGATGGAGAGTAGGCCTATAAAATAATCAATTTAGATGTAATCTTGAATAATTTACCATCTGTTTCTATGACATATTTCCACACATCACTCCATTTTGGTGCCTCCACCATCTTCTACCATGTTAAAGGTGCCGCTCGCAAAGCCTGTAGGTGCACCTGAACCCACGCAACCAGTGCAAATCCATGTAGTTCAATGTAAAGAGACAATAAGTTAATAAATAATCCGAGCATTGGGCTGTTGTGCAATGTTTAAAAAAAAAAAAAGTCAAAGATGGATTTTAACGTCTGTGAGGGATGGAGTCGTGCTCATCCCTAGTTGCTGTTAATCAATGCATTCTTAGGCCTCACAGTGCATACTAGGACTGCTATTGGAACAAATTGTGACATTGCTTTTTACCTGCCAACTTGTAGTCTCTCGCTACTACTGCTGCTGCTTCATAACTTGCCAATACTTGTCTCCTCTCAGGTTATGGTAAACTGGCCAGCATGCCAGCAGGTGGCGCCGTAGCAGTTGCCAGCTCTGCAGCTGCAGGCTCAGGAGGAGCTGCTGCCCCTGCTGCAGGTGAGCATCGCAAGCTTAGCACTTAGTCAGCATCACTGACACACCGTATCTCACTTCAGCATGGAGATAAATATGAGTACATGCTGCTTAAGAATTTAAGTCTGAATTTGCTAAGGCTAAATGATATCGGTAATTAAATTAAAAACTGAATAACACAATGACGAAGGCTGGGTTCACTATACTATGGCCCGGCACAAGGGGTTTAGGGTTTTGTAGTTTTCCTCTGGTAAGCGGGAAGCTGTTTGGAAAAATCAATCCTTGAGTGATGTTTGATGGCCTTATTACCATTCTTTTACAGCTGAAGAGAAGAAGGAGGAGAAGAAAGAGGAATCCGAGGAGTCTGATGACGACATGGGATTCGGACTGTTCGACTAAAATTGTTAAGAGCAAGATGAATAAAATTTATATAAAAATACCTGTCGTCACTATGGATTCTTTTTCACTACAAATTGTTTAGCAGAAAATCTAGATGGTTATCTAACCTGTCAAATATTATGATCACTTGTATCCATTTTAAGGAGAGAAAATGCCAATGGTTGCTTTAAAAAAAACAATCTAAATGTCCTTTATTGATGTCAATTCTTTGCATCACTTGGTATTCAGACTCAGATTCAGGGGTCTATTCTTTTTCCTGAATACTCCTAGCAAGGAGGCTTTAGATTGGCTATGCTGTGGTGTTGAGTCTTGACAAATACTTGCCCATGAATAATTTGTTAATGCCAGGTTAGAACAGCTGCATATGTTGCCATTGTCTTTTGGGGGAACAGCCCTATAAAAGTCTGTCACTGACTGAAGATACACCATACGTTGTTTGCAGTCACGTGATTCCGATGACGTGCGAAACAAGCTATTGGTCGGCCGAGTTGGAGTTTCCTCATTGGCCGATGTATCCGTTTCAAATTAAAAGTCCTCTAGCGACAAGGCTTTTGGCCACGGTCCAGCCATATACTAGTATTTGACTAGTATATAACTAGTCTTGTTATATATACATATACACACATATATGTATGTTTTTTCATTTTCCTTATCAGTGCAATTATGAGTTTTGCCAAAACTCTAAAATGTTTAGACTGTGTCAGTCTGGACAATGGATGTAATGATCTGTTACATATGAAATCAATGAACAAGTTCAAAAAGGTAACATAAAGCAAATCTTTATTTGTTAATGTAAAATAAATCTTTGTTCAGCAGACTGCAAAAATAAAAATCAGGCTTGCTCCGACAGATAATTGTAAAGTTTAGTCATTTGAGTTTGAGCAGGTGTGGTGTGAGTGAGACCAATTGGTAATTAGAGTTTGGCATTTGAAGGCCAGTGTTTTCCATGTGAACAAACAAGGCTTGAGTATGAAAATTGTGCTAAATTATGAGATTTTATGTGTAGAGTTGTGCAAAAATGTGATTTAGAATTGCTATTTGAGTGAAAACAAAGTCATTGTGCTTAGAGTTTTGTAGAAATAGTCTTTGTTGTTGGCACAAGCGTCATGTTTTCATCATTGTATAGTTCCAGTTCCATAATTTCGTTTCAGTTTTAGTGTGTAATAACAATTGAGAAAAACTGTAATGCGTTACACTAGCCTACATTATATGATGCAAGAATTCAGAGGATGTGGTTTTCTGGAACATTGGTTGGTGTGGCCAATATACACAATGACAATTTCTGACCATCTTCAGAGGTTGAAAATCAATTGCTTGCAGTTTCTGTTGATTAACAGTACACCTATATAATATACAGTACCAGTCAAAAGTTTAGACAGACCTCCCCATTCACTTGAATGAGAAAGTGTGTCCTAACTTTGGACTGGTTCTTGTACTACATTCAAAGTTCTTGAAATTTTCCAGATCGACTGACCTCTGATGTCTTAAAGCAATGACGGACTGTCGTTTCTCCTTACTTAGTTGAGCGGTTCTTGTCTTAATATGGATTACTACAGTAGTCAAATAGGACTATTTGCTGTATACCAACACTACCTCAGCACAACACAACAGTTACGGATGGTCTCAAGCGCATTAAGAAGGGAAGAAATTCCATTAATTAACTTTTGACGAGGCACACATGTTAATTGAAAACTATACCAGGTGACCTCATGAAGCTGTCATCAGGACAAACGGTGGCTACTTTGATCTAAAATATGAAACATATTTGGGGGTTTTTAACACTTTTTTTGTGTACTACATAATTCCATACGTGTTATTCCACAATTTTTATATCTTCAGTAATGTTCTACAATGTAGAAAATAGTAGGTGAGTCCAAGCTTGACTGATATTGTGTGTGTGTGTGTGTGTGTGTGTGTGTATATATATATATATATGTATATGTATAAAATTAAACAAACTGTCACTACTCAGGCTCGGATGGAAGGAGGAGGAGGTTTCACGGTCACAGAGTTTTATTACACAAATCTCAACAGCGTCTCACATAAACCGTATACGGTCCATAAAGGACAAATCCGCTTCTTCCTGTTCTCAG
>OMKK01000751.1:0-13390 GCA_900302305.1 Polymixia japonica | reverse complement strand
AAACAAACAAACAAATCTTAACAAGAAAACATTAGCTGTCTCTTGTCTATACAATTAGTTTTTTTAAATTTGTGATTATTTTGAATTTGTGATTATTTATTTAATTTGTTTAATTATTTGATGAATCAAACATTTTCTTAAACACAACATTTTATTTACAGTGCCTTGAAGACATATATTTGCAATTAAAAAATAAGTTACTTTTTTGTCCAATTAAAAAACATTTGTAATGCCATTCTTGGGTGGGGAAAAAATCTTCCTAAAGATATTAAGAAGCACTAATTGCTAATTCTTCAAGATCAAGGCTCATTGATGTATTTCCGGTATAAACATCCTGATATCCTCCTTTTATTTGCTGAGTAGGAGATTTGTTGACAAGTTCTACTTGAATAAATTGTGTGTAGACAACAGTAAATTTCCTCGGTCTTTTGCTCTGACTGGGCCAAGGTCGGTTTTATATTCGACTGAAATCATAAAATGACACTCGAGATAAACAGAATGTTTACCCTCCCCATGTGAGCTGAGGCTGATATGTAAATGCAGCCTTATTCTTTCATCAAATTTGCATTTACCCTCTTAACCAAACACTACAGGGCTCCAATTCAAACAGCACTAATGATGGCTGGCCCTTTATGACCGATTGCCGTATCGTCAAAAAAGCGAAGAGCAATTTAGACTGGAATGAAAGAAGTAAGGCATAGTAGCTATCTGTGAGTGGCTGACAATAATTGGATCAACTTTGCTGAGAAATGGATGTGTTTTGATGCTCTAGTGGCTGACTGGCAATCGGTTGGCTTTTTGCCTATTTATCATTCCCCTTTTTATCTGCCGCTGCCAGACCTTTTCCACCGCCTCCATTCCAGGGCCGGCTAATCAAACAACTTTTTAATAAGACTAAACGGCATCTCCACAGTCAGCGAGCAGACCACAGCTCACAACACAGCGAGGGGAATCTTGAGAAGAATATCAATTAACGCTGTGACATGCTGTTTTTATGCTGTAAACCATCTGACACACACGGTATATCCCTGGTGAAGATTCAACTGTTGTGCTTGACAAGGCCTTAGCTTCTTAACGTTTTTAGGCTACTTGCTTGTCAGTGATTCTCAACTTTGCTTCACTTGGCTTGTCAGGTGGCGCCTGGCTGTTTTGTTTTGTTTAGTTCTAGGTCTTATGTTGTTGGCCTGAATTTTGATCCTTCTTTTTTTTACTTCCCATGAATACTTTGAACACCACCAGAACTTCTCAACGGGCCGCTAGTTTCACCGACATTGTTCCAATTCAAACCTTTGACTTTTCGTGCGACGCAGTTTAAAAGTTAAAATCCGCATTCGCGCATTCGTGAATCGTCTTAAAAAAATAGGGCCCGGCCTCTCGGTGCAATACAGTATTTTCTAGAAGTTGCAGTGCGTCATGCGTGAGCGACGATGACGTTGCCCGTGGTTCTTCGGGCACCTTGACACCTCTCTGCGTTGCGGTCGCTGTCTGCGGCCAGACTCGCGGTGCGGCCGCTTGGCAACGTTACAGTGGATGAAGTTCAAGGTCCTGTCAAAAAGCGAGCCTGGCCTACTTCCACTCCTTGTCCTGGGATAAAATTGATGCTCAGCGGCCCCACCGCAAGCTCGCCAGCTGCTGCTTGTCCGTGCGGCTATAGAGAAGTTAACAAGCTCAAAACAAAACAAGTGACAAAATGCAACAAAGGGCAGGAGGGAGGGTACGGGGCCTAACGGGGCCTGTCTTTAAGGAGGATCCCCCTGTTAGCCTCCTACCACCAAAGCAGGAGACGAGAGAAAAGAGATCCTCGATTCGAGCCCTCGCTAGGTAACTAAGGGTCTTATGTTTGGAATGTGTCTCCCTACGTCTGTGATATCCCACCCTGCAAGTCCCCTGGCCATAGGTCACGCGATTTGTCTTTGTTCTCGGTGCCTAAATTATGTATTTCCTTTTCAATAAAAAAAAAAAAAAGATGTGGTGTCCTTGGTATACAACAACAAACTGACATTTTGAGTGTGCCTGTCAAATTGCTATCTAATTGTTGCAGGGCTGCAGGGGGAGCTGATATCTGCTTTTCTCTCGCCGCCTGCCATCGGCCCTGCCATTCACAAAGCCCGGGGATGCCACACACATTCTGTTTGTTCTACATGAGCAAACAGATTGTAAACTGGCTGATAATTTTTGTACTGACAATGTCATTTACGGCTGTCAGCCTTTTGTCTGCTCTGTTTGCTTTATTCAAATATGAACCGAGTGGACCTCCCCTCCACCGCTCACTTCTGCATTAAAATCACATCAATTCACTTCCATTTTGTCTTATCTGAAATTCATTGGAGGCAATCACTTGGTTGAATGCCCCGGCGTTGCCATGGAGACCAAAGGTCCCGTGTGGACTTCAGTAGGATTAGGAACTTGTAAGATTTAAGTCCTGAAGTACACAGTTGCTTTGTTGTGTCTCCCTTTGATTTGATGGGGAGGAATTTGCCTTTTCTAACTTTGGGCTGAGGTGAAATAAATCTGTATATGCATTAGCATCCTCCGCAGGATTGATAAATATTCATCCTTTACCCCTTGCATTGATCTATCTCTACATTTACCAATCTCTTTAAAAGCCACTCCTATAGTTATTTGCCTGACCCTGATCTGCATTCATATGGCACGGTGATCCCAGTGCACCACTCTGAAATTGATGTTTTATTCCTGCGCCGCTCGGCTTCATCTGTCAAGCGGCCATCTTTGTGCCGAAACTATGACAGTCCAAGTGGCATGTGGTGCCTGGGCTCCCCGGTGGCACCTCTTCGCCCGGGCCCGGGGGGGGGAGGGGGGACAATAAATCCAGCTCAGCGAAACGAGCGAGGGTGCTCTATGGGTGCTCGCCTCCCAGGGTGTCCCACTTCGCTCCCGAGGCATCTCCCCCCCACCCCTTTGTTCGCCAAGGTCAGGGCACGAAGTGCTGAGTTATTCACATCAAACTGTCTGGCTGGAAGCGCCTGCAGATGTTACTGTTTTTGTGTTTGGTTTTGTCTCCTCGCTCCCTCTTTTCTCTCTCCCATGCTTCTTGTCAGCGCTGGCTGCCAGGGTGCTTGGCGTGTGAGTTTTTAAAAACCTGAAAAAACGTGGCCCGTGAAAGAGGAGTTGAGGCCTTGAGGCCTGCACCTCGTGAATTGGAGGTTTTTTATTTTCTTTGCCTTTACAGCCAAAAGTACAAAGTAAACAGTCTGAAGTAAATAGATTCATTTTTAGTTGTGCCAGGCAGTTTGTGCACAACAGAGAGCCGCTTCTTTTTGTCCTCTTTGCCATCAATGCTAACATCTATTACGCTTCATTGTTGGCCATGACAGGCGGTTTTCAGAAGTTAATGCATTCCAAATATTTTCTCCACTTTCTTACAAAGGTTAGGAACAAAAGAAATCTTTTGAATAGTTTGTACATTTTAACGAACAAAAGGATTGTCTACATCAAAACACTGAATAAAGTTCCTAAAATATGCTGTAAATGTATTGACTAATTTGCATCTCATTAACATGTTCCTTATTGAATTATGCTGCCCAGAGAGGGCCGTTTGCTCGCTGGTGAGACAACTAGAAGAATAGCGGGGATGCTAGGATACTATGCATTTCTGTAAGTGAAATTTAGTGCCGCTACAATTACCACAACATCAAACAATGTTAGGAGCAATGAGAATTTGGGACCAGTCTGCTCCATTCGTACAGTAAATGTTAATTCGCATAAATTCTTCTCTTTATATGTCCTCAAGCATTTATGAAAAAATACGCTTTTATTGATGGAGTGGTATATATATATACAGTATTTTCTATGTTGTATTGTCCTACAATTAGTTTTTTTCATGATGTGTCTCAATAAGTCTTAACACCTATATTTTTTTAAAGCTACAGAATACATTATCCTTTTAAACACAGGCAATTCAGTGATATACTAACAGTTTTTAGTGCCCTGACATCATTCTGTGAAATTTGAGGGGTAAACAAAGAGTCTCTCCACTGACAAGATGTCACCTGGAGCATCTAAACAATCAATGCCCATTTGCAACTTGGTATTTACCTGGTGTTGACATCAATGGCAGCCCTTTAAATTAAGGTCATTTTGTCAGATATTGCATGACATTACACTTGGCATTTTTGGAAGGACATCTAGATATTGAATATAAAGTATAGGCATCAATTTCGCTGTCAGAAATTTGTCCGACTCCATGTTGCATTGCTAAATGCTGGGGAATTGTGTAGCTTAATAGTTAATAAAACAAAGACTGAGAAAACAACTAATGAGAGAAAGCTCTAAATATGGTTGTTGGGCCCGATGCGACAGCATGTGCCCCAATAAAATAAAACATTCAGTACAACAAAATAAGATATCTAAAAGCTGCCTGCGTGTGCTTTGACTACACATTTCCTGTGTCCAAAGCAAGTCGGCAAGATTGCATCACTTGTTTTGTTATTAAGACAACATTATTTAGCCTTGAACATGGGAGATCTCACAAGATTTGTGTCTGGAAAAGGTTTTGACAGAGTCTTGCCGCTGCCTGTCGAGACACTATTCTGTCTATGGAAGGAGGATTATTCTCAAATACCAGCCCCAGTTCCAACAAAAGAACCTGATGATGGCAAATTAGGCTTGGACTTTTTCTGTTGGGAAAAAAGAAGAGAAACTTCTGAAGTCTAACAAACTTGGTGGTCTCTGATTATTTATAATGATATATTCAGGTAAAGTTTACATAATTACAGAAAGGTACGATCAAAGCAATAATGGGGAAATCTGCATTTTACTACATGCATCAATTCACTAGAGAAATGTCAACATGTTTTTGACTGAGTTAGAGTCAAACACAGGCCACAGCAAGACTTAGAAAGTTACCTTCAATGGTGAAGCACTATCTCCAAAGGTCTAAAATAGTGCAAGAGGGTAAAAAAACCCAGCGCGGGTTATATTGTGGTCAAGGACGTGTCTCGCTGGTTCGTTCGTTGACAGCCTTCATTGTGCCAAAAGGGAATGGGAAATCAATGGCACTGACCTGTCCAAGCCAGTGTACCTATAGGCTGACTGAGGTCACTGTCAGGAAAGATCTGGCTCAGCAGAGTACACAGAAAACTTTGGAAAGGTCCTTGGGGACAATTTAACTGTATGGAGATATGGCGCGTCAATATCCCACTACTGCAACATTGCATTTCATACGCAGAAAATTCAATAAACAGGCAGAATTGAAAAGTTCTGTATCAAAAAGGCGGCGCACAAGTAGATCAAAGATACAGATCTGACAATGTGTTGAGTCTCATCAGCTTTATCTGTCTTGCAGCCCCTGTGCGACTGCGGCCCTGTCACTAACCGCGGCCCGTCTCTGCGCCGTTGGCCCCGCTATTGATCTCATTGTGACTGAAGACTCTTCATGTACCCTGAAAGACCGCTACACAAAGCGGTGACATTGATAGGGCCACACTGAGGTGGGTCTTTTTGTGCTGGTCTGCGTGTGGGAGCTGGACTAGCGGGTGGGGGTGGGGGCAGAGCACTGAGCTGACCCACACAGGACGCAAACAGACTTCAGGACGCTTGCCGCCGCTTCGGGTCAAACTGAAACGTTGTTTAATGTTTTAATGTTCTGTCGTGTTAATACCTTCTGTCCGACTCACGTTAGCTAAGCAGATTCGCGCAGGGACTCAGGGACTAGCTTATCTAATGCATTAGCTTATTCCAGCCTTGAAACACCAAACCTTCAAGTGATACGACTTCCAAAATTGCATTTAATATTGTTTATTTCACATATAAGCAGAGCATCTAAGTGATGTTCTGCCAAGTCTAACTCCCACGGTGTCGAATGTTTGTACATTTTGTCAGGACTCAAGGGTTAAACCTCTCTTTGTACACTGTCTGAAAGGGAAAGTCAGCTTGCAAAAGCAGTGGCTGTCGACACGGGTGCCTTTCGCCGTTGCATACAAGTAGCCTGCATGTAGCCACATGAGAAATCTGCCTCGTGCATCTGGCCTTTATTTTGGTAGCTAAGGAGTATCTAAACATTGCTGAATCTGAAAATGGCTTTGTTGTTTTTGGCCCAGGTGGAAAAGGATGTCGGTCTCCGCACGACGCATTTTCATTTTCATCGCGCGCCGATTTCTCGCTTTCCCTGCATTCCATGCGTAACATATCACTGTCATTAGCGGGCATTTGCTTTTATTGTTTTTGTAAAAGGAGTCCATTTTGATGGGATTAGCCGTCGCTGGGAGCCTTGTTGTAGGAGACTTAGTTTACCAAATGTAGAAGCTGTATTGTGCTGTTGTGAAAGAGCCGCGGCCACCCAGGTTTCTGGGGTTGCAGGGGATGACTCTGCAGGCAAGGCGTGACTGATGCAACCCCCCACCCCCCCAGAGGAGAATTACAACTTCCGAGAGGCAAGTGGATAATTGATTTGGTGCTTTGTTAATAGCTCATGGCTAATTGGGCATACCGTGAGTGGCAAAACCAACAAGAAACTTGGGTCTACACGAGTCAAAACTACCAAGAGCGCTCAAATAACACCCTTTCGCCCGTCAGCTAAAGGTGGCGCTGCTCTTTACTGGTACGTAGTCGGCCGAACGGGAATCAAAGGCACAACATACGACGCGTTGGGGGACACTGCTGCGCTACCGTGGTTGACCTGTGACCTTTTCGTGTTCCTCCGTGTTATAAGCGGCCTCTTGCCGCCGTGGAACTGCGGGGAAACCTGTATGCAGCCTGTGAGGTGGACCACAGTCAAGTCAGGTCAGGAAAGGGTTTCAACACGCTGATTCATCAGGGTACAGGAACAAATTATAATCCTCCGTGATTCATTGCATCGATGCGAGGTTCCACAACTATTGTCTATGCCTTTAAATTGCCTCTGTATGGTTATTTTGCCAGTATAGGTTAGGATTGGGATTATGACACAGTATTACAGTCAGCCTATTGTTCTTCTCAAGTGTTTAAAAGCAACCCTGTACCGTTTACAATGTTCTGGTATGTCACTCCACTGGCACATGGGGTGTCCCTAATTAGATCATAATGCTGATCTGTTGTTCTTATTAGCATTGAATAGGCTTTGATCAGCGTGTATTATCAGATTACTGTGATAGCCCACCTTTAGATTAAGACAAGGTCCGTGCTCATTGTGCTCTCTTGCTGGGAAGAAAGAAAGGGGTGTGGGTCGGCTAGGGATTAAGCCTGATGCCTCCTTTGTATGCGGGAAATACCACTTTATCAGGGAGGGCTGTGTGGAGCTGCAGGGTCCAGCACTGAGCAGAGGGAGCGGGCTACATTTTCAGGGGGAATAGCCTTCCTTTGCCCTGGTCTCTCTTCCAGGCCCCAGCCTTCCTTTGTGAAGGCCCAGTGACCAGCAAGGCACGCAAGAGATGACACACCCCTGTCTGGCCTGTTTACTCAGGGAAATAATCGCTAATTTTGGAATAATTACCCCCCCCACACACAGACACACACACACACACCCAAACACGGACCGAGGGTAATTGAATGGCAGCATGCTATGGACGCACTGGACCAGCTTTGCGTTGTGTCTGCCCTGTCAATGGTGTTTGGCCAGGCAGCTCAGAGTGATTGATCCCCACGGCCCCAAACACACCATGGAGCTCTGGACCACAGAGAGGAAGAGTAGTAAGATATAGAAATATAATTAGTCATGAATATGCCCCCATACCCCTACTGTGATCATCCAATGAGGTTATAGAATCCAGGAATGTTGGATTACCCTGTCAATGCTATTTGTACAAGTTGTCTGTATTGTGGGGCACAGGGATAGTCTGTAGAAATATGTGACCCAGCGTAACCCTTTATAGAAATCCTAATTTCATATAGAGATTGGCTATTCATAACGCCTGAGAGCACATGCATTTTTAAGTTATGACATAATGCATCAAAGTTATTGCCAGCTTTGCAAAGAAAAGACAATCCCTTACCAATAAATGGGTCACTACTCTTGACATTTTTCCCAGCGTGAGACTTTCTGATATACAAAAACACGCATGAATCTAGATCCCCAGAAAGGGATTTAACGACTTGATTCCTTCATTCTGGCAACAGACAAGACATTATTTTATCTCCATAGCTATTTTACCACCAAGCTAATTCAGAGAAACTGAAAGGGAAGCTTTGAATGGAGTAATGGAAAATTTCAATCCATCTTTTCTCACCGACAACCCTTCCCTCTTTTAGACACAGCTTAACGTGACAAAAGAAGTTGATGCATGTGTTTCATGCTTTGTTTGGCATTTTGGAGAGAAAATATGCCTCTAGGATTGGATTAGATGAAGGAGAGTGAAAGATCAGTTTGGAAAAAAAAGTCACAGAATGTCATATAAAATGTAAATCTCAAAATGTTATGTGCACTGCAGCTCATAAGTCTTGTTTGTATCTATCTGTCTAGCTTTTTTCTTTTATCTTGTAAATTAGAGCACACAAAGGCCCCACATCCACATGGGTTTCACAGCTTTTGTGAAACTCATTTTAGGGTTAGGGTTGGAAAGAAATTCTTAATCTATTGAAGTTCAATTAAAACAACTTCAAAGGTTCTGTTTCTTTAACAAGGAGAGTCAGATGATAAAATGTATGATATTCAATGCCAGCAGGGTGTCAGCAAGTTAAAAAAATGCTTGTTGTAGACAAACTGATTAATTTAGTGTGAACTAGATAGTAGATTGCTTTTTATTGAACCATTTCAATTAAATTAAATTCAAATCTGTATTGTCTCACTGGAGTGAATTTTGTTTGCAGGCATGGTTCGAATAATAATTATAATAATTAATACAAAAGATGTACATGACCACAACGAAGTTACAGGAATCCCTAAGAACAAGGTCATGTCAAAATTGCAGTTATATATCATTACAAATTGGAGTTATATCATTAAAACGGTTTACACTTTTGCATGTATAATTTCCAAAAAGTACATTCAAGTAGTGATATTTAAAAATGTGTACCCACAAACATTCCCGTGCTACACGCTTTATACATTAGAATATTGGAAAGTAACCTCACGCGCTGAAATTGCAACTGAATATTCCAGATGAAAAACTCATTTTAAACAAACAATATGAGCTATTAAATATTTTTCCCCAAACACGTTTGCCACAAATGTTCCAACACATGCAGACGCAAGACCACACAGACATAGAAAAACTGAATGGCTGATATCGAGGTTCCCATCTGCTGTCAGATCAATATTTTGTGCAAGCCTCGTAGGCCTGTATGTTTACCCTAGGCATCTGTGCCTAGCATACCAACCCGGCGCAATGTTTGAGCATGTGACTGTGTAATAATGGCAGATAGGGGAACTAATAGCCACTGCAATATCTGTAGCTTGACCCAGTGTGCCTCTCCCTAATTGATCTATAGATTAACATCAGACACATCAGTCAAGGGTTAACCTTTTCTGTTAGCTGCACTGTCTTTGCTGTGGATTATCAAGCAATTGGAAGGCTGACAGAGACTGGCGAGAAAGAAGCTATCAACAGTCTTGATTTGGATGTATTTTATGGGGGAGGTGAGATAACAAGCAGAGACTATTGTATATATAGTAAGTACTATTGTATCAAACCATCCACCCGAAAGAGTAACAATACTTTTGATCTTTTTAGATGTTGTAATCAAACTTATTTTGTTGATGAGTTTTACTCTTAACCTACAATATATGGTGATAAAGTGCATCCTCAAACAGATCCTGCCGCTAAACCAGGTCTCCCACTAATCTCCTCCCTCTACCTCTGTCTCCCCTACATCACCCGCGAGGTCAGGCCAGTCCAGCCCGGACCCTGCTCAGCCACCTGATTCCCCGGCCCTATACATACACTTGGTCCTCGGCTATGTAAACTCTGACATGTGGGTGTCAATCTCTCCCATATTTACCGTGGGCTTTATCAGACCGTGATTAGTTTTCCGAGCAAATTTGGATGTAAAAAGAAAAACACCACTAGCACTATGTAAGCCAACACAGTGTGTGTGCCACTGTTGGGCACTGCATATTTACATGGGTCCGGCTTGTTTTGCTAAGGCTTTCTCTGTAGGTACATGTCAACCGGGGGGCTAGTAGAGAAACAGGGGGTTTATCAACAAGCAGAAAGGGTGCGTTCACACATATCGCCCGTCCCCCCGCGTGGTCGGTGTTTGTTAGCCGCGGCGTCCCCTGTAGTTGTACAGTAAATACTTAAAGCGCGGTGGATGTCAACAGTAGGACTTTAATGTTTGTGAAACCCATCACGATATCATCAGTAAGTTTGTCCAGACTCACTCGTACAAATAGAGGAGGAGAGCAGGCTGGAGGAAGTTCATAACGCGCGCCACGAGAAGATGCCTCTTTATTAAAACAAGACAGATGGGCTTATTTTCATTTATTGCATTAAGAAAACAATGGCACGGGATGTTCTAAGATTGAACTTGATAGGATTATATTTGTGGACATTGGTCAATGACATATGAGGGCCCTAAGTGTTTGCCTCAAACAAATGTTCCCCACTAAACGTGTACTCAAGCCAGAGTAAATTTGATTGTGGTGAATGGAGGGGGGGGGGGCTGTGCTCAGCCATTCCTGTAAACACTGGGCAAGAAAGAGAAACATTTGCTATGACACGGATAGAGCAAAGATAATGGTAGTGGCATGCAAATGTTGGCAGACACAACAAAACGGGTTGCCTTTATGGACCTTGAGTCGTGATACACTGACCTTGATTTGCAAGTTTTACTATTGCTATACTACTAATAGTATACCGTATTATTTTAATACCTTACATGTTGCAGCTGTAGGGATATTAGATTAGTTGAATCTGACTGATTCACAGTATAGTAGTTTTAAGGAGGCAGACTTTCAAAATTTCCACTGAAATAACTTTTTCAGTCCTCAATCTTAAACCCTATTATGAATAATCCTCCCTGTAGTGAACCTGATCCAGAGTAAACGCTCTTATACCTGCACAATCTTAATAGCGTTGACCCAGGTCTTATCAAAAGTTATTAATGTTGAATTTTGACTTCCTCTTTCCCATGTTACCACCAAGTTTCGTCCAATCCCGTTCAATGCTGCATGGTGTCATGGTAACCGAGGGAACGTTTGGTCTCTGTTTAATAAACGTGGTCGGAGCAGAGCGAGGATCCCGTATTGACCACTCAGGAAGAGATTAAACGCTGGTGACATTTCCGAGGTGGAATTTGCAATTTCCACAAATATGAGGGCGTCCTCGAGCCCAGCATGACAGCACATAAAATCAATACAAATAACCTGAATCCCTAATACCTTGATCCCTGTTAGTGGAGGGATGCATTACAACTAAGACACTGGGAAGTAGGAGACACAGCCCCCTCCCGGCCTCAGTGCTGATTCCTATCGACTGTCTCCAGGCCAAACACAGACGCAATAACAATTAGGTGGGCCACTGGCCCAATTCTCTCCCTCTCACACACATATATATACACACACACACACATATGTGCAAACCCAAACACACACATACTCGCACACAGACACACAGACAAGGTACACATTCATAGCTGAGTTGAAACTAAACCACGGAATAAATAGGCTGAATGACATCTTCAAAGTTTTGTTGATTTTCACGTTGTTTTCTCTCATTCATACAGAACCGTGGTATACTGTAAAAGCAAACACAAGAGGCATATTCAACTGCAATTAGGAACTATTACATGTCACACAACACAGCTCGTGAAGCCAACATAAACATTCCTATTGATATTCAGACAGTGGAGAAGATATCACTGGGAACACATTGGCCACACCCGCTGTGAGTCACCACACCGAGCGGGATTAGCGGGCTTACCCCAGACTTAGCCGAGGGGAGACACTGAAAAGACAGCTCTCCTTCTTTATATCCTCCTTCTGTCTGTTGCAAGAGCCAAAATTGGGGGGGATTTTGAAGGTGTGCTGCGCAGTACAGTAGCTACTAGGCAGGGTATAGCTAACGCTGGAACTTGGCTCTTTTTATTCACTAAGCCTTCACAGAAGGGCAGGTGAGGCTAGGCAGGTGGCTCTTTTACTGCTCGGAGAGCAATTGGCTCCTCTTCAAAGCAGACGCCCATAAATGTCACACCACTTTGAGTCTACATGGAGCAATCATAAACAAAAGGGATACTCCTGTAAGGCCACGGAGGCTGGAATCATTTCCCATTTAAAGCGTATTAACCTTAAAGTGTGTTTACCTCCACGATTACTAGAATTACAGGCGACTCAGAGTTACAAGTGATTGAGAGTTGTCGTCTGTTCCGTCTCAACTGACTTTTTCGATCGTGAAAATAGTAGATACGCGTTAGGGAAATGCGTAGATGTTGTGCGGTTTCAGACTCGACCGAGCTGGTTCGTTCCCTGCTGTTTGCACTGTTGCCTCATTACCTTTCTATGGAGGTGATAACAGTGCACCTGCTCTCTCTGCTTCCTGTGTCTGACCACGGCTCGTCTAGCTCCTCCCACTCAGCCGAGAGCGGGGATGTCTGCCTACAGGTGGTGTCGGAGCCGCTGACCTCGCAGTCATGTGAGGCCACATGAACACAGAATTACAGCTAGTAGTTCATATCTCAATTAAGGTCCTATTCATGACCAGTTGTCATATCAAATATCCTTATATAGATAAACAAACAGAATATTCCAAATATTACCATGAAAAAAGAATTTATACAGACTACAAAAACCAACAGCCAATGAGATAAGGTGCTTAAATGCAGCAGTATCCCGGCTAATATTGCTAAATCTCATCCCTCATATTCCGCTTTCCAATAAATCTGATATGAGATTATCCTGGCTTTTGTAAACAGGATATATATTATTACCGAAATGTATCTCTAATAATACCAGAATTTGCATTTGCATGTTAGCACAATTACTGTGAGTCACCGTGATTCATAGAGAAACTTAGACGTATCCTAAAAATGTAACGCATTGAACACTGACTTTTTCCTGCTTTCTTGCATTTATATTTACAAACACACGCACACACACACACACACACACACACACGGAAGCGCTCCTTTGTCGCTGTCACTCGCTCTGGTTCCTCGTGTGTGTGGTGGGTCTGCATACTTAGGCGAGTTGTTTCCCTGAGATGAGGCAATCACTGACGGATGTGGGAATCTAATGCCCCCGGTCTAAAGCTGGCCTGTCAGGAGGCATTACTGCTCCACGTTGTGGAGGAGGACAGGTTGGAATCCCTGAGCACTGATATCTTAATCTGCGTCTTTCAGGCGTGTGACTTCCAGTGAAGTGGTCACTAGAGGGAGAGGCAGGGTCGGAGGGCTGGGGGGGTCAGAGGGCATCCAGGTGACCCGTGACGCGGGGCGGGCAGGTAAGTCGGAGAGAGGAACAACATGCCTGGACACAGCGGCTCCTCGCTCCTTCTTTGCCAACACTCCTACCTGTTTTTTT
>OMKK01000748.1:13621-33624 GCA_900302305.1 Polymixia japonica | reverse complement strand
GAGGCACACCGCACTGAGCGAGCGTGTGTGTGTGTGTGTGTGTGTGTGTGTGTGTGTGTGTGTGTGTGTGTGTGTGTGTGTGTGTGTGTGTGTGTGTGCGCGCGCGCAATTTGTCGTGTGCGCGCTTGAATGTGCGTGAGTGAGTACGCGTGTATTATTTCATGCAAGAGTTTATGAGGGTCGTTGCGTGCTCACTATCGGCCATGAAAATCAAACGTAGATTTCTCGAGTGACCTACTTGCAACATAATTGTGGGACTGCGGGTACAGTAGAAATTAGGCTGAAAAGAAAAAGAGCGCGTCTCATGTTTTAGATTAACGTTCACCAGAGCATTTTATGCAATATTTTGCTCTATGGTTCCAGCTGAACTTCACGTTGCATGGCCTGTGTGTTGGTAAAAACCTGCAGGACAATCGGGGAGGAAGAGCGTCAGGTGGAAATGGTAACACGGAGAGGCCAGCGTGGGTCTGGGTCACACGCAAAGACGTTGTTTAGGGTGTGCGTGTTACGTGTGAGAGGGAGAGAGAGAGGGGGACGAGAGGGAGTAATAGGGAGGACTTTGTTATGTTTTCCTTTGTAAAAACGTATTTGGCGTTCTCTGTATATGCTGGACTAAATTCAATTCGAGCCATTTTCAAAGTCTTAACGTGTCTCGCAGTGGAATGGTTTGTTTAGTGGTTTTTGCAGTGGCAGCACTGGTAGAACTGGCTGCTAATAACATGGTGAAATGTGGAGGATTTTATTCTACCCGGAAGGTGGGCTGCGGCCGGGAGTGGCAGAGCTCTGGAGCCGGTCTACCCCCACAGGAATGCGGATTGTCTCAGATCTCCGTGCCGCCCCCTCGCCTCCTCTCTGCCATTCAAAGCAGCTAATTGTAGGGGACACAAAGCGAACACGACTGCAGACTGTCTGCTGCAAGACCTAGGCGTTTTCCTTTTTTCCTTTTTGTGAAGGGGGTCTGAAATCAATTCAAAGAGAGAATAATGTTCTCGACTGAATCCAAATTTGAATAAAAAAGCATGGTGATCGTAATAATAACAACAATATTACTATTATTGTTATTATTAATAATAATAATATTAATACTAATAAACACAATGGTTATATAAGATAGAATATAGGCTATAACATGACTTACTCATTGTTGTCTGGCACAGAGGCCTATCGCCTATTTTATTGACCTTGCACATCAATTTACATAAAATAATTAAACATTTGTGATTTTGATTTTTGATATATCTGTTTAATAAAGTGGTAACAAATTAGCATGACATTCCTTCGGTATTGTTTTTCAAAACTTGGATGATATGTTAGGCTGATATGATAGGCTATGTGTGCTGTAGCATCCTATACAAGACAAATACCGAATTGTCTACAGGCCAGTATGTTAACTCACTGTCTGGTAAAAGCTCAAAACGAGCTTGTCTGAGAAATCTGCAGACATCGCCAGCCTGAGATTTCCACGGTATAAGTGACACATAGTCTTTTGTCCAAAATCACAAGATAAATAAAGACTGCAGGTGTCATGTCAAATTCAAAATATTTAAATGATAATTTAGACCTCCATTAAAATGAATGGAGTTTCCAGACAATTAATCTTGATTTTCAGCAGCTGTGATTTGCTTTTTTGTGAAAATGTAGCCTGGCTTACAAACAATGTTTTTCTCGTAGGATCCTTGAAGTGATTTTCAGTGCAAATAATTGAGGGGCAGAGCAACAATAAACTGTATTGAGGTCGTAACTCAGATACTGAAGGTTTTTAAAGTCCATTGTCCATTTAAAACGTTTAATAGTCTTCCAAAATGCAATAAATTACATGCACACATTTACACATTTTACACGTTTCTTCTATGACTGTCATGAAATACATTGCATATTCCTCTGAAATTTAAACACAGTCCCATAGAAGGAAAAAAAAAAATATTTGAAATGAACAACAGTTATTCAATATAACGTCCCCGCTCCAAGAGCCAAAGAGTGCTGTATCGAGTTAGGGGTCTGAAGGTGAGAATTCATGGACCCACCAGCCGTGGATGTATACCATGACCCGGAGGTCTCCAAAAAGTTAGAAGCCGTCGTGTTGATGTTTTGAGGCTGTAGGCTGTGAGGTCTCGACGGGCCCTGCGTGTCCCAAACGGCCGGGGACTGTGGAGAGTTGCACGCCATGGGGTCGCTGGAGCTGGGGCTGTGCTCAGGTGGAAGCTCTCCATTTTTCATTATCTTCTTCAGTTTCGATCTTTTATTCTGGAACCAAATTTTGACCTGAAAACGGTGATAAAAAAACAACAACCCATTAAGCATTATTGAAATACAAAGACACGGAATGCGTCGTGACGCATGGCGATCAAGTAAACCTCTCCAAACGCACCGTTTTGGTCAAGGAGCTCGGGGGGAGTAGGGAGACTCGTCTTAAGTCTTACATATATGACAGAAACACGTCAGGTTTCGTGTGTAAAACGGACCATAACACCAAGAGAGCGTTTTATCATCTCACCTGCGTTTGCGTGAGTCCCAGTGAAGCCGCCAGCTCAGCTCTCTCCGGCAGCGCCAGGTATTGTGTGTTCTGAAACCTCCTCTGCAACGCGGCGAGCTGAAAACTGGAGTAGATTGTGCGGGGTTTTCGGACTTTCTTGGGCTTGCCGTTCACCATCCTCACCTCAGGCTCTGCTACCTCCTTTTCTGCTAAAAACAAAACAAAACAACAAAAAAACAAAACCATAAATAAAATATAATAAAATATATGTAATAAATCAATTAAAAATAAACCCGATTGGCTATCACAAACTGCAGCATTTTTCCTGAATATTATTGAGAAATTAACATTTTATTCTTCAAAAATCCAAATAACGTCCATCCACAGGTTACTCAAACCTGCAAATCAAACCAAATGAAGCTAGTCGAAATCTAACTAAAAATATTGAAAGTTTTCATAATTGCCTATTCAAAATCACATAAACTCGGGTGCTATTAAAGAAAGACAATATAATCCATTTGCACAGTTAACAAAATTTCGTTTTAATTAGTTAAACATATTTTTCATATTTCTTGTTCAAGGGGATCAGACAGAACAATATCCACTTAAGTGATTATAATATAATAAAACTATTATCTATTATTAGGCCCCTTTATGGCCACGTGATACATCAATAATACATTATTTATTTTGTTATCATGAAAAAATAGGCCCATACCTTGTGGACTTGGTTGCGGCTGTACTCGGCTGTAAGTCCCAGCATACTGGTGATAGGCAGAGGTCGTGTAAGAGCTGTAATCGGGGTAGGATTTTGCCGAGTAATTTCCAGCGGACCCATTTACACCATGGTACTGGTACTGATAGGCATTGAGAGGCTTCCCGTACGAGGTCGAATTAGGCGAACAATAGCCATGGGGAATTCCACTAGCGGGACTGTAGTAGCCAGAATCCGTGGCCGTCGACTCGGGTAAGGTAGGTGATTCCTGAGATGGATGATGCATGGTGGAAAGTTGAAAGGAGCTCTGGAAGTCTGACGGTTTAACACTCGGAATCCTTCGGTCGAATACTCCAGTCATATTTCGGATGAAAAATACGTTTTTTAAAAAGTACTGTCTGACTCCAAAGACGTTTGAACACTACACTCGCATTGTGAGGGCTCTCACACCGACGAGCTCTGCTGAAGACTGCAACCAGCCCCGCAGCAAAGACTTGGTTAAATCCTAAATTGCGCTCTTACGCACTGCAGGGAGGATCTGGTTCCATTGGCCAAGGCGCGCAGACAACAGCTACACCCAATTCGCTCGGGCCAGTTTGCCAATAGGCGAAAACCACTCAGGCTATTGTTATGTTTCTACTATCAATCAATGGGTTATTCTAAACTGTTTGCCAAGTCGTCGATCGATCGATCGATCAGAATGTTGAATTTACAATCTAGAAGGACAATCACACCAAGAAAAGGCCAACTGGTATAGGGTTGAGCATGTTATAGGATTGGCTTAATTGTTGAATGTATAAATTCTACTTCATTAAAAAGAAAGACAAATAAGACAGAAAATACTATTTTATAGTGATTAACGCTAACTAAACCAAAATCATAGGATGACACATGGGCTTATGTCACTTGTTCAATCACATACCATATTTTAGAGAAGAAAAACGTGTACCGCAAAATTTTAATACATATAAACACCGCTGAGGTTGACTTACTTAAACTTATCGTATTGAGCCCATATTAGTTTCACTTCTTCCCATTGAGAAGGAAATTAG
This sequence comes from Polymixia japonica, assembly GCA_900302305.1. NCBI lineage: Eukaryota > Metazoa > Chordata > Actinopteri > Polymixiiformes > Polymixiidae > Polymixia > Polymixia japonica. The sequence continues at coordinate 29,384 of OMKK01000748.1, read as the reverse complement.
ATATAACCTATATGACCAGGTCATACAGTTAGACTATATCTATTTAATATTTAAAATCCACTATCTAATGTCAGATATCTAATGTCTAATATCAGGCAAATGTTTAAAATACAATTTCTAATGTCTAATAGCCTATCTAATATTGTAATAATGTTTAATATCTCCCATAGGACATTTTTTAAATCAATTGTGCTGGCCGTACTTCTATCATTGAAAATAATGGCAAAAACTACTGCCAAGCTATCAGTCCAAACAAAAATCAATGCTTAGCATTTCAATGAATATCACCGGGAGTCGACACGTTCCGTGGTAGAATAGCGCCGCCCAGTGGTGATATCAAATAGTTACAAACCAAAGCAACTCCACCCCCAAAATCATGAAAAGAAAAAAAAAAGCGTATGAATGAACGAATTGTCAGTTATTACCTTAAGAGTACCAAATGATAATTGACTGTGTTAGGCTATAATACAAAAGTACAGCTTAATGAGACCACAAACAAGACTCAAGAATCCAAGTTATCCAGTAGCCTATTTGGCCAACCGTAGTCAGGATAGTTTATGTCTACCATTAAGGTATACGGGGCACAAGGGATAATGAACAAATATGCAAAATGACGGACGAGAAAGCATTTTGCAATAGGCTCATATGGTCTAGTCTTGTGTACACAGTACTTTATATAGCCTATATTTATTTATAAAGCACTTGATGGGATAAATAAAGTTTTATCTCATCTGTGTATAATTTATAATTTAATGTATATGCCTAGTAATTTTGGGGTGTCATTTGCATTCAATTTTAAGGAGGAACGGGGAATAAGGTGTGAAATATGAGCTTAGCCAGTTGATGATCAAATGATCTTGATTTGTTGCCGCAAATAGGTGGAATGTAACTAATACAACTACTTTTAGGTAGGCTACTTTAAGGTTATTTTTAGGGATTTAGCCCTATTTTTAAACTGAACAGGTGTTATTTTAGACATATGTGTGAGTACAGGGAGATTTGGAATTTGCAAAGAAAATCTGAAATGTATCTACGTTAACTTGTCATACCATATTTAGGTATACCATACTCAAAAATCAACATTTAACTAAATTGTATTACTTCTACCTGAAGATAATATTCCAAAGCATTTCCCAATACTAATAATGCGACTATACAATCGAGCTATTTATCAGTGATAATATTTTGGACAAAAAAACAACAAAACACTTTTCACAGATTTATCATTAGATTCATCAGTTCAGAAACACACCGGAAATACTATCCGATACAGTGATCTGCTTCCTGTGTTTTCTTATTTGTTGACAAGTTTTTGAAAACACGTTATATTTCTTGGCGGCCGATGTTTGCTTGGACTAGGTTAATATTGTTGCCTATGGGGTATAGCAACAGTTTTAATGCAGAACACTAAGCTTCAATGACCGTTTTTCGAGTACAGGTCAAACCAGAAGTGAGCGCGCGTGGAGTTCAGCCAAAGACCTTCAATTCTAATTATCCAGATGGCTCACACAGCCATTCAGTCTATAGAAACCCTTGTCTGCTTTGTCGGAACCAAAACACGGTGGAGCGTACGTCGGGAAATCATCTCGCACATGCATACAACTGTCTAAAATGACATGTTAATGAATATGCATGTTAATCACGTAGCAGGGTAGCTATAGACTATACTTACAGGAGGTAATGTATGCAAGAACCTCATGAAAAATCATTAGGCCTACTGACATCGTACGGCACCATACTACGCATGTGCGAAAGGGAATACAATTTAAAAAAAAATCTTTTTTACTCATCTAAAAACGTGTCTAGGTCTCACGCCGCTATCAGCAGTTTTCTGTTTGACTAAATCAAATAAGCCCCTCACAGAAAGACATTAAAGCGAATACGTGACACGCTCATTGACTCCCAGTCAAAAAAGAAGCAGTCAGAGAAGACGGAAGTAGGCGGAAGCATGGTCTCTTGCCTCGCTCGTATTCTTTCTGCGTGTGACGTCGGCCGCAGCCTCGCAAGCTTTTCTCGGCTCCCGTCGTGTGTGTTGGGGGGATGGGGCCGTGCCGAGGATGAGAACACTCTCGTGGTACAATTATTTACTACTTGACTAACTAAAAGCCTTTTTTTCCGAGTTGGGCTTACACTCACTGTTTTGTACAGAACTATTTTTCGACCACGTATGTGTTTTGGAGACATTTGGCAAGAATAAAGTGGAGTATCCGTACATCCACGGCGCAACGCTTAAATCGACAAAATGTATTCCTCTGCTGGAGGTAAGTTGTGCAGCTAGCGTCGGCTAGGGCTTCGTGGATCGTTAGCTAGCTACTAATTCAACCGTCGTGCCGCCGTTTCGGTACTTTAATTGTGCATCCAGTGTACCGTCGCTAGAATGGAGTTTTTTTTCTTCATTTTGCAACGTTGCTTGTAATAAAACCACAGTGTTACTTGGCACAAGAACATTTCGTCCCGACCGAAGTGGAAACGAGCTTAGCTAGCATCTAACAACAACAAGCTCGCTAGCAAGCTTTGCCACATTCCCCGACCTTGTTATTGTTAGCTAGCTCACCGAGCTAACTGCTCGTTGTGAGGCTGGCTGATTATGGACACTTCGCCCTTCTAGGAGTAGTATTTTGAGTCCAGGAAGCAACTCAGAATTGAGCTTTGAGACTTAACTGTTATAGCGGTGTTGTGCGAGCATACAATCTAATCGCATCGCAGTTCTTAGGTAGCAGGATCTTAGAATTGTTAGCTAACATTAGTTTAGCTAAGTTACCTTCATTGTTATCATTATTCTCAAATCCCTGAATCATTTTTATATGTACAGTATAATAATATAATCAACATACGACCATATTTCCACATGTTAAAAGCCGAAACGTGTGAAGTACCACCGGATGGGAAGGCAATCTTTGATATAGACTAATGTGAATTAGTCCAACATTGGTGGATTTTTTTAATCAACATTAGCCAATATTTAATGTCATATGTTTCTATTGTCCTATTCATACTAACGTCACTCATGACATATTGAACTCCACTAAGTTCATTGGCTTTGAACTTAGTGGAATACTTGCTACCAGCTACTGTGTTGTTTTCGCTTTAATTTATCTTAAATTCATTATTTCATGGCTTGGGTCTGCTCTTTTTATGGTGGTGCTGGGTGCAGATGCATTTGCCTTGTGTATTCCCTCTTTTCTCTGTGATCCTATGAATGATATGTAAAACAGGTTACTTCCAGGAGAATAGGTTAATTTAGGAGGGTCAGACAGACATGTTGCTTGACTGCTTGGCTGTATATATTGATAAGAGTTTTGAAAAGTCACCCTTGGCTGTGAACGATGGTGTTTGGGGGTAGATAAGAGTGTGAGACTTGTGGAAATGAAGCAAGAAAATATTTGCTAGGGAAAAGTACAGTGAGAGTTGAGCGACAAATTGTGTTTTGCTTCTTTCTGGGTATTTATTACATAAAGAAATATGTAAATATCTGTTTGCTTTTTGCAAGATAGTCAAACCCGGACTATTGATTTACACATGTTTAATGACTGATATTTTAACCCTTTCATTTACATCAATCTCTTGTGTATTTCAGGCCCAAGGAAATATGTGAGAAAACATAACATGTCATTTTTGTCTTTAGCTGCTGAGATGCTTGAGGGACCCCATTCCTCTGGGTCAATAGGCTCTGGTAAGCTTTTTCCACCATTGGACTAAAAAAGCCTGCTGCTCAATTACCTTGGTCCTGGTCTACCTCAAAACAGTGTTTTTCTTTCTCTTGCCTCCCTGAAACATCACAGTATGCAACTTATAAAATTCATAAATACAATTTGTCCCACAGGAAATAGTGTTTTATTTAGAATCTCACTTATATTGCCAACTCTAATCCTAAATTATAATAGATAGTCAATTTCCGCTCAATGCATCCCGTTTTGAGTTTTTGAATAGCCACATACTTTTATACAACAATGGGCATGCAGTAATCACCACTAGATATGACTGTGCTTCATGGGTGTTGGTCTATTTGAGTGCACAGAGCTGTATGACAAAGATAAGGTGTCAAAGGGAGTGTGCTGTGACAGTCCCACCAGAACCAGAAGTCAGAGACATGAGGCTACTTGGTTCACCACGGTCAAACAGATAAAAAGATAAAATGTTTTCTTCTAGTATAAAACACAGTTGAGCAATTTAAAAAAACGATGAAACCATTTTAGCTGTAAGAGAGGAATGAGTTGATTGCTTAAAGTTGAATTAGACCTCTATCAAGGTCTTTACACATTCATTAACTCCCAGTGGACATAAGATTCCTCTTTTGATTACTGCAAAGGTTATGATATGCTGATCACGTCATTGTACACTACAAGCATATTATCATATAAGTTGTTGCTTTCCCTCCCCTGACCCCTCCGATTCAGATCCCCCATCTCCCCCAATCCCCGAATATGTGTTCAAGCCCCCATCACGGCCAGACTTTGGCACCATGGGCAGGACAATCAAGCTGCAGGCCAACTTCTTCGAGATGGAAATCCCCAAATTGGAGGTGTACCATTATGACATTGACATCAAGCCCGAGAAATGCCCCAGGAGGGTCAATCGGTAAGCATAAATGCGTATTTCATTGCCCTCTTTACACTTGGCGAATGGGAGCTCAAAGCTGTACAACATATTATTTTGTCCCAGGTGATGTAGTGATTTATCTGTTTGATTTTTGTTTCTCAGTGAAATTGTGGAGCACATGGTCCAGCACTTTAAAACACAGATCTTCGGGGACCGAAAGCCAGTGTATGATGGGAGGAAGAATCTCTACACAGCCATGCCCTTACCAATCGGCAGAGACAAAGTACGTCCTTTTTTTAGCACATCAGAGCAACTGTTTGGTCTCCATTTATGGTAAAATTGCTTTAACTACACTAGTGCATGTGAACTGTTGACAGTCTGCTAAAATTGGACTTCAGAACAATATCACAATACTCCCTCTTGTCCTGTTTCCTCATCCTCTCCCATCTGCCACACAGGTGGAACTTGAGGTGACCATTCCTGGTGAGGGCAAGGACCGCAGCTTCAAAGTAGCCATCAAGTGGGTGTCCTGCGTTAGTCTGCAGGCCCTTCATGAGGCACTGTCGGGGCGGCTACCGAACATACCCTTTGAGACCATCCAGGCCCTGGACGTGGTCATGAGGCACTTGCCCTCAATGAGGTCAGCCTTTGTTGAAAACGAATTATTATGTGGTTCATGTTTTCTTACCATCTTTTTTCTTTTGTATCTTACGATTCATGCGCTGCTCGCGTTAAGTTAAAATTAGTCTAGCAAGGAATAGATGTCTAAGTTGGTGCTTGCAGTAAATCAATATCCGTTGCTGTTTGTACTATCCTATAGCTGTATGCTCAGACCTATCACAGCAGCTTGAACAGATTTAAGTCATCCAGGTGTCAGCATATGCCAGAGACAGAAAATGACCACCTCATGAAAGAAATGTTAACCAGCTCCTCCGTCCCCTTTCTGTTACAGGTACACTCCCGTGGGTCGCTCGTTTTTCACCCCCTCAGAAGGATGTTCCAACCCCCTGGGTGGAGGCAGAGAGGTGTGGTTTGGCTTCCACCAGTCGGTCAGGCCATCCCTTTGGAAAATGATGCTCAATATCGATGGTAGGTTTCACAGCGGTTGTGCATCACTTATAGGAGTGGCTGATAAGCTGATATAATCACGTGTGCAAGTCATTTGTATGAGGGAAGCTATTTCTGCAAATCTCACTGCCGCTTATTTGTGTTGCAGTTTCGGCCACTGCATTCTACAAAGCCCAGCCTGTAATTGAGTTCATGTGTGAGGTCTTGGATTTCAAAAGCATCGAAGAACAACAGAAGCCCTTAACGGACTCACAGAGAGTGAAATTTACCAAGGAAATTAAAGGTAATCGTAATCATAGTTGACTTGTCAGCTTAGTCTTTGCTTGTTATTTTCACTTTTATGTTGTTTGTTTTGTTTGGTCCTTGGTATTTTGATCTCACCTATGCAAATTTTCTCTCTCATTTCTCTTCTTTTGATCACCTTGTTGCTCTTTATCACTTTGCCTCAATGGTTCATCCCCTGTCAAATGAACATAAACAAGTCATGAGTTGTGAGAATAAGGCCATGTCCCATGACAATATCAAAACAGATCTGTTGTTTTGTAAGACAGCTGGTTTTGTAAGCAACTCTGTAACCCTGTATTGGGATCCCCTCTCAACCCAGGTCTGAAGGTGGAGATCACTCACTGTGGACAGATGAAGAGGAAGTACAGAGTGTGCAATGTGACCAGAAGACCAGCCAGCCACCAGACGTAAGAATGCTCAACCATTCGTTCATGTTTAACATCCTTAGCTTAAAGGCCCACTCCAGTCGTTATTTCTGGCTGTTTGTTTTTTTTGTTTTTTTTATTTAAATACTGAACGGAAGCAACATGACATGGGGTGACATGGGTTATTTGAGCCAAGCAATGCCTCCCGTACCAGCTTTACTGGTGACATTCCCAAAATTATACTGTATAGCAAAGGTACAGTTCTAAAATCGAAAGGCTGTGTGGCTTATTTGCAAAAAGGCAGGTGTATGGTGTTTGGAGGGTTTTATAGCGTTACAGACTGCTGTCTATGTAGTCTAGCTATGTCACAGCATGAGACAACATACATCAGGTCACACAGGAAATTGTTTTTGGCTCTGTTCAGAAAATTGAATTTTCTGCCCAAATACTCATAAAAGGCATAAATGGATTTTTTTTGGACTTGATTCATTGTGGGAACTCATTGTGCAGCACTAGCATGCATGTATCAGCTCAGAAACATCAAAATCAATTGTTGGTCTTTAACAGTACATCAGTAATATGCTGCTGTATGTATTACAAAGGCTGAACAGGAACTTGGCGAATACGTCATGTCTGTATCGTATTTTGTTTTGTCTGTATAGCTCTTGTTTTGGTCCCGGATGGGACTATAAGTATAGTTCTTACATATATAATCTATGAACCGAATCCCAGTTTTAGCTCATTCTGCAACAGAATGGCATAGTTTAATTAGCCATTCAAATGTGCATATATTTTAAGTGCTTTGCACAGTTTTTGCTTACTTGGCTTGATAAATGTTGCCCATAGATCATCTTGGAAGACATCTGCTGTAAAGTATTTGTAGATGGCTTATATTCATGATGGGTTGCCATGAATTCTGCCTTTTGTGGAAAGGATAGGAAGCTGCTGTTTTTTGTTTTGTTTTTGTGTGTGTGTGTGTGTATTTGTATTTTTTTTAGCTCTCCTAATTTTCTGATATGTTGTCCTTCAGGTTCCCCCTACAACAGGAGAATGGGCAAACTATTGAATGCACAGTAGCACAGTACTTTAAAGACAAGTACAAGCTGATCCTGAGATACCCCCACCTCCCCTGCCTCCAGGTGGGACAGGAGCAGAAGCACACCTACCTTCCTCTAGAGGTACGCAGCCCCCAGCCTCATGTGTATTTACTTACAGACTTGATCCGTTGTGCATTTTCACAGAGCAATCGGAGGTTCTCACATGTCTGGCTGCCTGTCTCTCCAGGTGTGTAACATAGTGGCAGGCCAGCGCTGCATCAAGAAGCTGACGGACAATCAGACCTCCACTATGATCCGTGCCACAGCCAGATCGGCACCTGACCGCCAGGATGAGATCAGCAAACTGGTGAGCCCCTCTGATACCCCTTTCACACACAAACCCCGGGTTTTACATGCGATACTGAACACGGGTTCAACCCGCATTGGACCCATTCAAACCACACATCTGACCCACGTAAAACCCTGGTTGTGAACAGAGTCGCGGACCTGGGTCGAATAACCAGCTGATATTCAGTTCACCTGCAGCCCTCAACGCGATTATGATTTCTTACCGGTTCATCTCCTGCCACATCTTTTGTCTGTTGTGCTTCCCCAGATGAGAAGTGCCAACTTTAACACGGACCCTTACGTTCGGGAGTTTGGAGTGATGGTGAGGGATGAGATGACGGAAGTGAACGGCCGAGTCCTCCAGGCACCTTCCATCCTATACGGAGGCAGGGTATGTCGATCACCGCGGTCTGGATGACTTGATGTAGACCTGAGGACTAATACGCATCTGGTCCAAGTTACTGCAACATGTGCTTGTTGCTTGTCCATTTTTTTTTCTAAGGTTCTAGGTGGGTTCTTCTTGCAAACCCACACTAACTCACTCTAAGCTGGCCATTTTCATCATTTGCAGAACAAAGCAATAGCCACCCCCATCCAGGGAGTATGGGACATGAGGAACAAGCAGTTCCACACCGGCATCGAGATCAAAGTGTGGGCCATTGCCTGCTTTGCCCCACAGAGACAGTGCACTGAACTCCTGCTCAAGTGAGTGTGATGCATAGAGCTCTGTATGGGGTGTATGTACTCCAGCATGCTGTGATTGTGTTGCATGGGTAGTGACATATTGGTAGTGTTACAATGTATTCATTTAGGGCTTAGTAACAATGAGAGTTTGGTATACTATTTGGAAAATCTCTGCAATTTGTGTGCTTTAAAAGAGCACTATGCCAGCTGGTGAGGCAGAGAGCATTTTATTTTGTTTAGGTTTTGAAACGCATAAAGACGACAAGAGACAAGTTGTGTTAGAGGGGTTAAATGGATTATTGGAATCTCAGAGCTGCTTTTCTATTTCTGAAAAGAAGAATCTAGCTGCTCTGTACAAAGGCTGCTGCTCAGTATTCTGAATGCTCGGGTGTTCTTGATTTTTTTCCAGGCGAAGGCAACCCATTAGTTGCCATTTCATTCCTTGTTTTGGGTGCCAATTGAAATCTTTCTGAATTCAAGTATTTGAAATATATATTATTATATTATAATAATATAATTATAATGATTGTGTGCCTGTCTGTCTTTCAGAGCGTTCACAGACCAGCTGAGGAAGATCTCGCGGGATGCTGGGATGCCCATCCAGGGTCAGCCTTGCTTCTGTAAGTACGCCCAGGGAGCCGACAGCGTGGAGCCCATGTTCAAGCACCTCAAGTACACCTACCAGGGCCTCCAGCTGGTGGTGGTCATCCTGCCTGGGAAGACGCCTGTCTATGGTGAGGAAGCCAACTCGTACACTTTGTCCCAGTTCACCCGTTGATCAGCGAGGAATTGGGGGTGCTCGTTTGCTGTTGTGATCCATGTTCTGTGTTTTTTTTTTTTACCTTCATCAAACTGGGATCACGTGTGTCATTGTGCTCGTATACACGCACACTTGGGGTTGGTGAGCTGACGTTCTCTCCTTGTGTATATTGTAGCGGAGGTGAAGCGTGTTGGGGACACAGTGCTGGGCATGGCCACGCAGTGTGTACAGGTGAAGAACGTTCAGAAGACCACGCCTCAGACCCTCTCCAACCTCTGCCTAAAGATAAACGTCAAGTTGGGCGGCGTCAATAACATCCTCCTGCCACAGGGCAGGTGAGTCACTAATCCCCGGTTGAAATGCGGAGAATGAACAGTTGTAATTGAGGCCTATACATTTAAAATTAAGCTTGCTTCTCTGACACTTCTTTTGCAACGAAACAAGCGTCTCCTCTACTTGTGTCATATTTCACTCTGCACCTTGTCTCTGAGCTGGTGTTGTTGGTGACACCCCTGCCTTGTCGTTCCAGGCCTCTGGTGTTCCAGCAGCCCGTCATCTTCCTTGGTGCAGACGTGACTCACCCGCCCGCAGGGGACGGGAAGAAGCCTTCTATTGCTGCGGTAGGTAACACCTTTCCAAAAAGGTAGAGCAGCAAGGGAACTTGTAACCTCTGCCAGTGGTATCTATGGGTGTTCATTGATTTTCATAGACTACTTACATGATCGAATCAGTTAATCCACAGAAAGGTTTTTAGGATGCCAATTTCATACAAGGTGATTAGAACATTAGAAATTAATATTGTCAATAAATATGAGGATGTTTTAGGAAAGGGTAATTTTTATGGTCATTTGTATCATTTGTCCACACACCAATTTGTCACCTAGTTTGTTAAGATGTTCTTCTCCAATAAGATATGTTTTTTATTTTTTATTACAGTTGTAACTAAACAATTCCTTCCCTTCCTCTCCAGGTGGTGGGTAGTATGGACGCCCACCCCAGCCGGTACTGTGCCACAGTTCGGGTGCAGCAGCACCGGCAGGACATCATCCAGGACCTGGCCACCATGGTGAGGGAGCTGCTCATCCAGTTCTACAAGTCCACCCGCTTCAAGCCCACCCGAATCATCTACTACCGCGACGGCATCTCGGAGGGCCAGTTCAACCAGGTGAGACCACGCTTGATCTTTACCCCCCCAAAACTCCGCTGATCAGATCGGCTTGTAGTGTGTTGAATCTTCATCTTTTGTTAGTGTGAATTTTGTACATGTGGAATTGGTACGAGTTGCACGAGTGACCTTTCTTCTTCGTCTTGATCAGCTCTATACGTCCTCCCCGTGAGTCTTTATTTCAGATCTTTTGCTCGGTTCCATCCAGGTTCTTCAACATGAGCTGCTAGCGATCCGCGAGGCCTGCATCAAGCTAGAGAAGGACTACCAGCCCGGTATCACCTTCGTGGTCGTGCAGAAGAGACATCACACGAGATTGTTCTGTATGGACAGAAATGAACGGGTCAGTGGCTTCACCGCAGTCCTAGATTAGTCCTCTAACACGAAATCAGTTAAAACCAAAGCCATCAAATAAGATGGAGGTGGGAAGCAATCTTACCGGCTTTTCAAAATAACGATGTCTTTTGTCTCTTTTTTCAGGTTGGCAAGAGTGGTAACATCCCTGCAGGCACCACGGTGGACACCAAAATCACTCACCCATCGGAGTTTGACTTCTACCTTTGCAGTCACGCTGGCATACAGGTAAGACTTGCTGAGATGAAATGAATTGATTTAGAATGTTTGCCGTTAAATCGGCTCAAAAAAGCTTTTGTATATTTGAGAATACGGCATCCAAAGACGGGAGTAGATTCAGATTTTGGCATAAGCTTAAAAACACATTACATGTTGCTTTTTAAAACGTTAATGCCTCTTCCTCTTTGTACTTAACTTTGGGGCAACACCTTTTCCTTTCGAATCGCTCCTTTCAGGGCACGAGCAGGCCGTCCCACTACCATGTCCTCTGGGACGACAACCATTTCACCTCGGATGAGCTGCAGGTGCTCACTTACCAGCTGTGCCACACCTACGTGCGCTGCACCCGATCAGTCTCTATTCCAGCACCAGCCTACTATGCCCACCTGGTGGCGTTCCGTGCCCGTTATCACCTGGTGGACAAGGAGCACGACAGGTAAGGAGGGTAACTGGGATATGCTGCATGTCCAAGTATATGATCTTCCTATTTACCTTTTTTAACCACCACTGTACACACCATGTTTGTGAATTCAAGAACCAAGCGGGTTGCTGTTTCTGTCTGTAGACGAAGTTGATTTCTGCAATTCTTTCATGTTTTTGCCCTTTCAGTGCCGAGGGCAGTCACACATCAGGACAGAGCAATGGACGTGACCAGCAGGCCTTGGCCAAGGCTGTTCAGATCCACCAGGACACCCTGCGTACCATGTACTTTGCCTGAATACACAGGCCCAGGTTGGCGTGGGTGAGGCCCCAGTGCTCCAGCCCACCACCCCTCGCTGTCTCACTGTCAGGTGTGGATATCAACACAGTGGTCACACACAATGATCTTCCAACCCAACAGGGCTCTCACTTTTCCAATATGTCCACAATTGTATTTAAGCCCACGTGTGCAAGCCCCTACCCCACCCAAACCTTCCAAATATTAGACTATGTAAAAGAATTCCTCTAGAACGGGGGTTTGGATGGCGGAGGTTTTATTTACATGTTGTGCATTAGTGTGTATTTGTAAATTTCGGGGGCAAATGTGTTTACAGAGTATGAGGAAAAAGGAAGAAAGATTTGTACACTGACAGAAAACCTACAATTTCCAGGGGGCAGTATCATAATGGGTGGGGGGGGGGTTGTTTAAAATGTAGACAGTTCCGTTCACCTGCTTTCTCCTGTTTTTACTTTATTCAATAGAGGCCTGGTGCTTGAAGGGAGGAGGGGACCTCAAAAGACAGGGGGTCCATTTACAGTTTGTAGGCCTCATCATTTGCTCCTCTGACAAATATTATTTATCAGCCAATCAAAGCAAAGTGCACTGACCAAAATGGAAACTTAAATCAGGACAGAAGTACTTAATATGTGGGTTGTGTCTTAACTGATACTTTTCTTGTCCACATATGGGACTATGTGATGAAAAGTGTCATTTCAGACAGCCGTTGTCTCTTAATTTCTTTGTACAGCTATGAATTAATTGACCCACATTCAGTGGGTTTACAGTATTTGTCCTTGATCGACACTGGTGACCAACACATTTTCATGACAAATCTGGTGACAGCTCAGCAAACGCTTTTTGCATCAGATTTGTATACAACCCTGTTAAACCTACAATTATTTTATCTCAGAAGAGGGCTTTCAATATCGATGAGATTGAAAAGAAAGCAAAATTAGGCTTTCCTGCCTAACCTCTTACTTTGAACTGATTAAATTGCATCACTAATCTAATCTAATTCCCATGCTGCCGGGAAACGAGACTTATCGGGACTGGCTCCCGACATGGACGCCTTTCAATGTACTCTGAGCCGTGTTGATATGAGAAACATGATGTAGAAACCTATGTAGGGAAACTATTATGAAATCTTCTGTGTCCCTATCTCTTTTCAGAGGGTCCCTCTCTATTTTAATTTTTATCATTTCTTTAATGAATATGCATGTAGGTGACTCATTTGTACACGTTTATTTTATTTTTACTTTTATTTTTTTCTTTAGACCTATTTAACCTAGTTTTCTTTCTTTTTAAAAATTCGTTCTGCTATGTCTTTGTTAGTGCAGGATGTTAGTCTGACATCTTGTCATTAAGCCATTCGGGAGAGCAGACTGCGACCTGCAACATTTGCTTTTATTTCAATATAGGGACTGGACTAAGGAATGGCAAAAAGTTGAATTTAATTGATTAATATTCCCCAACACTTAAAACAAAACAACTCCTTATAGTGATAGCTCCATGAATTAGGAGCAGGTGTTGTTTCATGAAAGCCTGGGTCTTATGCAAATTATTTTTGGCAAGTCTTTATAGCATAGTATGGTTGGTTATAGGGTATATTTTAAATAAGCTTTCAAATGAGGCTATTATAGAGGCATTTTTTAAAATGAATGGCCCATATGTAGTTTAAATTACCATTGTCTATTTGTATACACAGAACCTAAATGCAAATATTTTATTGCCTTCCAAGACTGTCGCTAAAGTTTTACTAATAACCCTTGAAATTTTATAGCATCCCTAGCATTTTCTTACTTGCAAGTTAAGATGACGAATGTTAATATAGTCTTGATCGGAGGGGAATAATCTATATTGTCTAACTATGCATCATTTTTAACCAAGAGATTTAGCAGTGGGGTTTCTCTGACAGTTTTAGGTCATTTATAGAGGTAGCTAATTAGGGCTTTTTGTGTGTTTTTAGCATGCTGAATTTAGTAGCATTTCTTAGTGCTTATCAGTCCTCATGCCTTCATAATGGTGTGAAAGATTTTATGTCCCTATTGGTATTGTTGTAGATTTTATAGCACAAAAATTGGGTATATCCTTTTGTAACACACAATCTTTCTTAGCCAAACAAGATTACTTTTACATGATAGATATTCAAAAGAAATGGAAGCACAAAAGGACATTGATTCTAGGTGCTAGACGCTTTCACTGTAAAGCCACCTTATGTCCTCATCCAAGAGGCTTTTAACTTGCCAGACATGTGGTAAAAGATGCTTAAGCATTTTGATGATCTTTCTTTCCCTCAACAACCTCTGGGTTACCCTTATTACTCATTACCTGTAAAGTAACAAGAAATCCGACTGACTGTGTTTGTGGGGCATTCTGAAAATCATGTACTTGATATTTACTGTTATGATGTCAATATTGTTCTTACCGGTGCTGGTCTCACAACATGTAAATTTGGATGCACTTTTGATAGCAGAAAGCTGGTATGGTATAATTCAATAGATGTTTGTTTCTTAACTGAAGCAGGAGGCCCTGCCGTGCTGCGTGACACTGGTGTAATTGTATGGAAATGGCAGTGTGTTCTACCTCTTGTTACCTGTTTAAATGTTATGGTAACATCAAACCACTGGCCATTTCCTTATAATTACCCCTGCTATCTATTGAATTGGCATCGTTTTAGTCTTGCATTGACACTCAAGGTTTAAAGTGCTTGGTATGTATGATGGTGAATGTGCTTGTATAGTTGAGTGATATTCTGCAAGGGATTTTGAGCATTGAGCTGAACGACCAAATTCTTGAAATGCATTTATATTCATACGTAGCTTTCCCTTCTCTTTATTATTATTACATGCGCCAATGGAACAGCCGTCTTTATTTTTGACACCTTATTTTATTTTTTATTTTTTGAGAAGTTAAAGTGGCAATCTCAAAGATTTTTATTTAAATGTCTGTTAAGTCACTATCTATCGCTGAATGAGGCCCACTGACGAAAGCCCTTCCATTTGCAGTATTATGAGTATTAAGAACCGGGTGTCTGTGGCGATTTTCCCCCCATGCATTCAAATCACAAGTGGCGTTGGTGGAATTGCACCTGTGATTACCGCCTTTCGCCATAGGTGCCGCCAAAGAACGAAATGGAGATCTTCGAGATTGCTATTTGAAACAACAAATGCAAAGCACACATCCTGGAAACTCAGTAAGGTCATTGTATATGCTTTAGTTAGATGCAAGTTGTTGCTGCCAGGGGGACTGGTTTTGACAGTACCTTGGCAAGACTGGTGAAGACAGTAACGCCAGCTAGTAAACCCTAGGAGAGCCTGAAATGGATATGGTTAGGGCACTGCAATCTACAGAATAACTGCAGCATGGGCGGACTAAACAAGGCCTCTTGACAGCTAAATTCAGTGATCAAGTCAATTTGGCTTCCATATGTATTAATGTATTATCTTGCATTGTATCTCCCCAGTCACTCACTACTAGCATGATTGGATTGGAAGCAAGTCAAGTTTGTTGTGCTGATGGAGTTTTTGTGGAGACTTGGGTCAGGCGAAGCCCACTATTTGTCCTGCGCTTCGAAACCTGAATGTCTTTGTGATTGTGTTAATGTCGGCCTTCTTAATGCTGCCACGAGGCTCCACATTTTTCGTTCATCCAAACGTTCATTCTTCAAAACCCCCTAAACGGGATACCTTGACATTTTGATGCATTGACTTAGTTTGTGGTGGTTCTTCGCCAGATGCTTATCATACTGTGGGGAAACATTTCTATATTTGTCAGTCAATTTCTCCACAATGGCGTATCAGCACTGTTAGCATTCCATCCTTGAAATCAAGGCACACAGCTAGCTTCAATTTCCCTATATGATGACGACTGAAGGAAAAATGTTAAATGTCAAGGTATCTCTTGAAGTGATGTGGTTTGTACTTGTTGTTACTGCTTACTTGTTTTTACATGACCTATACCAGCACCTTAGAATACCAGACCTGAAAAATCAAATATTTGAACATGTTATTTTTGCACTAAACTAAAATGGACTTTTGTAGCTGTTGCAGAATTGTGAGTCTAGTATTTATCAGAGTGGCCATGTAGGTATTTGGCTTATGAAAATGAAAAACAAGGTAGATTGCCTTTGAAAATGGGAAAACACCTGGCTAGTTCTGCCCAAGACTTATCCCTCCCCCTTTCGCGTGACTAGTGACACAGGAAAAACAATGCTAATGTCAGTGTGCAACACCCCCCCCC
>OMKK01000748.1:0-13601 GCA_900302305.1 Polymixia japonica | reverse complement strand
GTGCAACCCCCCCCCCCCCTATGCTTTTACCTGTATTGCTCCACGTCTCATGCATTGTAACAGCCATGTGCCACACGGTGTAAACGCTCTGCTCTTGGGGACAATATTGGGAGCCTCTTACACTTAGTTTGAATCACCTCCTACAAGGCATGGACCGGTTTGAGCATTCAGTAATATTCCCATGTCATGTGCGTATGAAAGATGTGTTCTTTAACTCTGCACAGCCAGCGGGTTTGAGATTCTCAATATGTGCACAACAACTTTAGATCGCCGTAACAAGAGGGATTAGCCAACCAGCAAAAAGTGGATGACTTTTCAGAAATAGCCTAATGCCTTTAATGTTAATGTTAGTGAAATTTCCAGTGGATTGTTGGTGGTGGTGATGTTGGTGGATTGTCTTTTTACTGTGGTAAGGTAGAAAGGTGCTTTATGCAAAATAAATGAAACTGCCTGGTGTTGTAAAGGATTGATAAGGTGTGGACAGTCAGATATCTGATATCGCACTGCTTGTTTTAGACGCAATGCCAAACTAGTGTGTGAGGAGGAAGTGTGCTGAAAGTTATTGTGTGTAATATTACAGTCCTTGCTCAAGACTGCAACGTGCATAGAAAAATCATGCTTAAATAGGTCAGCATTATAAGTCAGATGGAACTAGCTACATATCAGAGTTTAGTAAAAGCTTTAACTTTTTAAGAGTCTGATCTCTGAATATATTTTGTCATGGTGAGCCACATTAAACGTGTACAAAATAGAGGATGATGGCCATGGTGAGCTCATCTGTAAATGGATACACAAGCTTAAATGATTGTTTCACCACTTCACAAGAAGAGTGGTACGTCGTGTATTTGATGAGGCATAATCATGTTAAAAACCATGTCAAGTTCTGTATTTAGTACCCAAGGTAAATCATGGCAGAATTCTTCCTACGTCCGTTTTGTAAACTCACGTATTCTCCTCACTTTGGCAGTTTGTCTTGTTTGGAATGGCCAGAATGTTCCGGAGATGGCTGGTTTGTCGAACTAAATAGCATACCTTAGGCTAACAGTTAATGGATGTTTGTAAGAGTAACATGGATTCAGTATGTCGGGAACAACCATGCTTTCTTGTTTTGTGCATATATTTAAATTATATTAAGGCTGCAATGCTAAATTCCAGACTATTTTCTTTTTAGGCAGACTCATTGGCTTGAAATGTCTTTGAATAAATCTGCCCTCAAATCAAATGAGGGGAGAACTTATAGCAATCTTAACAGAGCCATTTATTATGTCCAAAACATTATCCTCTGTATAAAAATTTCTCCCCTCTATGCCTTTTCTCTGTCTCTTCTAGAAAAGCTAAGCGTTAAGAAACTTCTTGTCGAGTAGAACTTATTTTCTTGGCTCGAAATGTAACAATGAATGTACTTAGCACCAGCGTGTTTTGTAATATTGTATAGGCTGGTCATCCGGGACGTTTCTTCTCATATTCTTCTCATGGCCCTTTCATTAATATCACCAACATATTGAAGTTAGCCATCTATATTTTTGATGGATTTTCTCTTTAGCTGTTGCATTATGCTAAAAAGTAGAAACAAATTTTTTTTTTCTTCCTGGCCATTTCATTGATTCGATATCATCTGCATAGAAACCGATATCTTGAATCTTTTCACTGATTTACATGAATACATAAATCTACCTTTCTGGATGTAGGCTACTGTACTTGAGACAAGAAGTTTCGAAGTGGTGCAAAATGGTCTTGTTTTCGTATTGTCATGCTTGTGTGGGAGCTGTAACATAAGAGCTGTATGTATATATAATGGTTTCAGTGTAGTGTGATCTTGTTTGCCGTTAGATTTTTGATTTCTGCTTTGGTCTTTGATCTGATCTTCCTATTTGGGTCTTTGCTGACTTGTCCTTCTGCAAAGTCATAAAATTCCCCCAGTTCAGTTCTCATCCATTAGCATCATGATAGTGATAGTCCAGGTGCAGTTGCTCACTAGTGACTGCACAGCATTGAAATCATAGAAGCTCTAATTTTTGTTTGAGTGTTGTCATTTATTGCTTGTATTTTTTCCTTTGTTGATTGTACTACTATGTAGCTCTGTTTCAGAGAATTAGAAATTACTGTTAATGATTTCCATAACACTGTGTGTTGGCTTCAGCAGGCCCTGCTACCATATGAGAGTCCCACGTAACTTTCCTCTTCACGTTTTCAATTTGAACAGACACTTTTTTTTTTTAAATTACAATTTGCATTGTCTTTGGTTGTGTATATTTTCAACAGTCTTCATGCCAATTTTCCTTTCTTCCCATATATGTATGTATATATCCATGTGACACCGTTGCATGTTCCCCAAAATACAAATTCAAAAGGGGATTGGTAAATTTTAAGAAAAACCCTGAGGCTGGATGCTTGGTAAATCTGACCGTGACCGATTTCTATTGATGAAAGCTAAAAGGAAAACTGTCATAGAGCTTCACTAAACTAAACCAATGCCATCCAGCTGCTCTACACACATACAGTCGTGTAAAACTGACATGGATATTTTGTTGTTCCAAAAGCATGTAGGTCTTCGGAATGACTTGGCTGTTTATTCACCATCTTTGAAAAACTACCTCAGAGCGGTGTCAGGTGCTAGCATTGTATTAGCCCTTGTTTATGAGGGTGACAAAGATCAATTGTAGTGACCAAACAATACAAGCCAATACTGTGCGTGAGCATTTTTTTTTTCTAGCTTGAACCTTTATAAAACGAAAAACCTGTAATCATAGATGACTTGGTTGTTTTAGTTTGGCAAGTTTAGGGGACCAAATTTTGCAATCAGAGCTCATGTCTCATTGTTCCAAGTCCTTCATTTTTCAAAGCACAATAATGACAAAAACAATCCACTTGATGCCTAGCAGAATCCGATTTGGATCTCTCATCTGGCAGTATAAACTGTAGTCATGACTGGATCATATATTGACAAACGTGCCATCGAAATTGCTATTTTCTACAATTTCTACCATTTTCAATAATTTGGTGGTGGTGTGAGATGTTGGATATGGAAGTTAAGAAACAAACGCTTGTTGAAATGGAATGTTGTATGTACAGCAATAATGTCTTGAGTGTTGGTTATCATTTGTTGGTGATGATTTGGTCTTATTTACACCAGTCCCCTCTTCAAGCGGGTCAAAGCAACTCTTAGTAATCACTGGACTTGGAGTGTGCAGGACAGTACTTTTAGATTAGCCAAATTTAAATTAAGAATTAAATTAGAGGACTGGTTTCCTTGACATCTTTTCTTGACCGTCTTTCTGGGGATCTCCTAACTTTTAGGTCTGCATTGTTGTGTTGTCTTGGTGTATTTTCTTTTTACCCAGGATTATCCTGATCTTTGGAACCATCTTTTGGTTTTTGTTCTTTTTCAAGATGAATCTAGTAATCCTTAGGTTCAATACTGGATAGAGCCACTCCAAGTCCTCACATGGCTACATTTCTCTTTCATGATACCCAGTACTGCAATAACATCAAGGATGCTGTCCCTGTGTCCTTATATCCGTTTCCCCCAATAGAAGAATCCACAACTATGAGTAGCCAGCTTCAATGCCATTTTCATGAGGTTAAGAGAGATATTTTTGCATGTGACAATACAAAGGGAATATACAAATTTGATCATAGTTTGCAATGTATCATCATTGTGACTTCAACAAAAGGTACATATGAGGTTGTGTGGCAATTAACTTCCAAACGTTTTGTCATTTTTGTTTGAGCCGAAAACATCCAGTGCGTTGGTAGTTGTTTTATGTGTGCCTTTGTAGGATCTCTTTTCCACCTTCCTCAACCTTGGGTTCTCAGTTCTTTTATGTATAGGACTGACAAGATTTACAGCGCCACATAAAAGGAATTCCCACTTTAATTATCATGCAACCTTGAGTGTAGATGCTGCATAGAACGATCAGTATTTGTGTTTTGCACTTTGAAAGCAGTCTAAAAAAAAGATTGCCCATCTGAGGTCGGGCAGAAAGTAAAAAGAACTGACGAGGTATTTTATGCTATCAATAGGAATTATAAGGAATAATATGACTTTGAAGAGCTTTTCCAAAAAGGTAAAGATATATATCTATATATGTTCATGAAGTACCTCATAAGCCTGATATATGCTGCGTTTTTCATTTATTTTTTTCTTTAGCATACTTCATATTGTCCAATAAAATTTTAAATTTTCCCTAAGGGAGGTTTGAATGTCACTTCAGGCTGTGCATATGCCAAGACCAATTATCTGATTAAGTTCTGTTATACCATTATCACATGTAACAAAGGGGTATGGTAGATCTTGTGGCCAAATGATTATGTGTCATTTATGCAATTTGCAAACATGTTTAATCTCATCAGAATGTTTCTCAATTGTAGCCACATCATTTTTCTATGTTCTGTTTTTGTTTGCATACGTTCAGTGTCTGTATAGCCAAAAATATTGGGTCTAGATGATGAAGAGTTGAGGCGCACCAACCATCTGGCGAGACTATGTGGTTTAATGTGACTGTTGACTCAGGTATTGCCATGAAAGGGCTGTATCTGCTTACTGTGTCCCTGTCCTTATTCTCCCCACACCTTTGTCTTAAAATAGCCTTAGATCTACACGTCAGGTACTTTGTGTCTAGTATATTTGGCCTTAAAAGTTGGACAAA
Organism: Polymixia japonica; assembly: GCA_900302305.1. NCBI lineage: Eukaryota > Metazoa > Chordata > Actinopteri > Polymixiiformes > Polymixiidae > Polymixia > Polymixia japonica. The sequence continues at coordinate 8,952 of OMKK01000748.1, read as the reverse complement.
TTATGCACTAGAATTCCACAAATTTGCCAGAGAGCTTGATTCCCATGAAGACACCTTAGAATTCATGTCAAGCTTTGTTGCCATGTTATCTACCTCCTATGAATGTAGGGGTGGTCCTGGAGTTGTACTCAACTGCAAAACTTCTTTTGCTCAATATTTTTCTTTTCTTTTTTTTTAATGTGCATTTAGGAAAACATTGACAATCATTAGATTCTTTGCAATTTCCCTTGTACAAGTGCAAAATATTCCCCTCTTAGCTTCATTTATAGAACACAGTTTCCAGGACACTCCAGTTTTTTGTCTTTTCCTCATCGGGAATTTTTATTCTAATTTCATTTTTTTTTTTTTTCTGTCATCGTAAGCCATGATGGAGAAGCAAAGTGACCAAAGTCTCTCTTGGTAAAGGCATGCCCTGCACAGCCCTGTGAACTCAAACCTCCCCTGATTAGTGTCATTTGAATTTCTTCCTTATTTAACCACAACATGCCAAAACTGAATTTGCTGTCATTCCTGTTATGGTGAGGGTCTTTATGTTGCCGATTTAATTCGTTCAGATTCACAGCTAAGCTCCTTGTTCTTGTTGTCGTAAAGTATATGTGTAAGCTTTGATTTCTATTTTACATTTCCTTATTTTTGTTAACAATTATGCTTACAAAACACAAGATATGCTGTAAACCCTGTTAGGACATAATGTGAATACGTATCACTTAATATAGTACACTCTTTGGCTTGACTGTAAGTTGCGTTAATTAATAAAAATGTAAAGTTTCCCCAGTCGTCTTGTGACTTGTGTGTGCAAATTCAGCCAATGTGTTTTCAACTGTTAATATGGGGTGACATTGGTGTTGCTAGATTTTTTTTCAGCCTCAGATTTAATCTTGGTATTCATAATTGTATTTTTGTTGAAGGTGATTTTGTTTTAATTACTTGAAATTCACGTTTCATTTAACCTTTAAAGGCACAATCTGCAATTAGTCTTAAGTGCTGCCCTGTTGTGGCTAAGCAAGGAATTACAATGTTTTGGTTTACACGTTGCCTCAGCCAGCATCAGCCAACTTTCACTTAGTGAATTTCAGCAGTAAATACAGAGGAGTTCCCTGTGTTTGAGTGGCTTTTAAAAGTGTTCAGTTAGGCTAAATGCTTGAAACTGCACTCGGAATTACTTTCGGGAAGAATGTCAGAAGACAACAGCTGGGTTAAAAAAAAAAATCAATGAGCCTTTAGAGAAAAGGGACCAAATAGCTGTAATGCCAATAGAATGCACTGAAGCCAATTGTGTTAATTGTCTGCAGACCTGCACAATGAACCATGGAAAAACAGGGTAATGAGTGTTTGGTTAGGCAGTATAAATCTCCATTGATTCCATAGATTATGCTACAATTGGCATACAGTACCTATTACTTCCATGATTTTCTTTATGAAATTTCATACGAAATTGGGTTTTTTTTTACAACTAATAAATGTTGATTTTTCAATTGGCAATGTAAATGCCATGTAAATGCCAATAGCAATGTATGTAAAGTTTTGCCAGTAATTAATCTCACAAGTTAAATATAATTGAATATTACACATTGATCACAAAAGCTACTAGTTTGTGAGATTAATTATACTTTATTCATTGCAATATTACTGACAGAAATGTAATAACAAATCTGTTGACATGATGCTAAAACACAAGAGGGCTATTTTCTAAAACAAGGAACATAGCTTCACTGTCCAAATCAGAATTTGGAATTGTACACTACAAAAGATATCCACCCAAATATATCCTTTAGTTTAGTATTGAGTTTTACAATCTTGTTTTTATTTTTAAAACAAGTTAAAAGATCTGTCAAGAGGGTGATTCAATTTTACTTGTTTCCAAAGCAATTCCACTTGTTTTGAGAATGTTCTCGGCAGATCATTCCACTAGTATCAAGATAATGTCACTTCATTCCAGTTAAGTTAAACCATGTCATAGTCACTGGCAGATTTGTTCACTTCTTTTAAGAGGTAAAAACAATTGAAATACATTACTAGACTAAATAACCTAATATGATGTTTTATAATATGTTTTTTTGTAGAGTAGAAAGATTGTTTCTTTCCTTGATGTATTCACTATCCAATTTACAAACGCATCAAATTTAAAATTCACATTAAACAGCTGAAATATTGATCAGATTAAACATTGGTGGATTTCAAACTTTATTTGGAGGATAATTAGGGCTTTGGCATATTGTGACACTGTAGAAAAGGACTGTGGGTGGACAAGGGTATTATGCCACATTCACAAAAATAAAACATCTAACGAATTGGCTTATGTAGAGAATGGAAGGGATGGGCAGTCATATTGTGCTGGCCACATTTTAGACAGACAGTGACAGGTTGATAAGATGACAACTCAAAGCAAAAGATCATGGGTAATAAAAAAAACACTACAATAAACTATAGTAATCACCACACCAACAAGACTAGTGTAAGAAAACAAATCTAAACAGGAGAGATTTGACTTGTGTGTAACAGACAGTGTTTGATCCTGAAGAAGCACATTATAAAGCTTTTTCTTTTACATACTCAAAAAAATGTATATGAAGGGGCTCTTTTAAATAATTACCTTTCTGCTCAGGTTATGATCCTATGGACATCAATACTAAAAGATTGTACAGTAGGCTACTTGAGAATATTGGAAAATGTGTATGGGCGTTTAAAAACACAGCTATACAGATTTCTAAGACATGGCAATGATATGTGACACTAACTGGTTTCTTTGGCGAGACTGCTCAAAGTTCTGGAATAATCCATTACTTCTCCTTGTGTTCATTCTGGAGCTGTGATGGCAATTATTATTAAACTCTTCCCAGGTGTCCGTGAAGGAAAAATGACAGGTATTCAATCACAGAGGGAACAACTACAAAACTGAACATAACAACAGCAATAAATTAATTAAAAAATATGGCCAAGTATTTGGCCAAGTATTTTTTTTTTTGTTTCTCATCAGAATTCCATGTTGGTATGAATAGAAAGATCTTTCATAAAAAGTTACAAACACTAAAATAAATAAGCACTCTTTCCCTTTGAGTTTTAAGTAGAAAAAATGTTGCACGGTGTGCAGGCCCAAGGAGAGAAAAAGAGGAATAAGAAGGGAGTCGGGTTTTTTTTGTTTTTTTTAAAGTATCTCCAATGACAAAGTTTCCCCTTTCTCCTTTCCCCTGGCCTCTGCGGTCAAAAATGCACACATGCGGGACGGTCACTGTGACCTGGTCAAAATGGTCGGTGGGGGTAAGGTGGGGGGAGTCTGCTGGTCCTCAGTACACCCAGTTGACGGGGACCCACTGGGGCTCAGTGCACAGTTTGTCCACAGCGGCCTGTAACGTCTCAAAGGCCTTGTCCAGGTTGTCATTGACTATGGTCAGGTCAAAGTAGTGGTTGTAAGCCCTCTGGATCCGTGCGCTCTCATCCACTGTCTTCCTCAGGTCCACATCCTAGCCACGCACACAGAAGACAGTTTAGTGCACTTGTGAATGAGTGTGCATGTGAGAGTACCATGCATTCTAAAAGAATAACATCGCTGCCAGCAAGTATTTGGAACTTTTCAGCTGTTTATCAATATTATATATATATATTTATATACAGTATATATATAGTATATATCCACCCTTGTTGTAATCTTGACAATACACAGCAATATATGTTTTTGTCCTATCCCCAAACACAACTTAGTATTCTTCAAAATTGAGGAGAGGGACGAGACAGGCATTTTCTGTATGTTTCATCATCAGTAGAAGATGTTGTCCTACTGTTAGCAAAGGCAAGGGAATTGGTTTAGATGTGGTGTAGGCATGTGGATCATGCTAGATTGATACATTAACTATCAACTATACATCTTAAAAACCATCAGCTTTGTCCATTACGAAAATTTCTCACCTGCAAAATCAACAGTTATTTAATTTATAATTGTGCCTTTAAAGAACAGTGATGTTGCCCCACATCTGTTTGTTTTGTAAACAGTGCAATGTGGCCGTTTGGAAGCATTTCACCAAACAGAAAACTGTTAAAAGCCACTCAAACACAGGGAACTCCTCTGTACTTACTGCCGAAATTCACTAAGTGAAAGATGGCTGATGGTGACTGAGGCAACCAAAACAACAATATTGTTGTAATTCCTCGCTTAGTAACAGCAACAGCTGCAACAAGGCACTTAGGACCCACTGTAGATCCTGCCATGTCCCTAAACACTGCACTTAAAAAAACAATCACAGTGTGCCTTTAATGGGGGTTGTCATTTATCTCATGTCTCACCTTCTTTTAGATTTAATAAGATTATATTATATTATATTAGATATACTTAATTTATCCCTGTGGGGAAATAAAGAATAGAATACAACAAGGTGGCTGTACTAATTCTCATTAGTGTAATAACAAAAGGTAATAACATCTTGTGGCTGCACAGGTACCTCTTGCAGGCAGCTAATGTAAGCACATATAAAGGAGCATGTGTCTGAACACGTGGATGTGCAATCGCATGAACTGACCGTGAGTTGCTTGGTGGTGATGCCGGCATCCACCACGGCTTTGTGCATGGCCTTGAGTGTATCGAACTCTGGCGCTGCGATGAACACAACGTAGGGCATGAACTCTGCTGTCTTCAGTACCTTCAGAGCCTAGGGAGACGCAGCGAGCGACATTAGTGCCAAGACGAAAAAGGTAACAACATTGTTTCTGCTCTCTATATCCACCCCTCAACACGGTAAAACAAAACCTTTTTTTCCCACCAAAACAACCTCTCAAAACTGTAAAACATTCCTCCTCTTTAAACCTATATCTAAACATTGTTTCTCCCTAAATCCACTCTTAAACACTGTAGAATATTGTTTTGAAAGGTATTCATCGGTGAAATGTCCCCACAATGTAAACCATTTCATCTCATATGCAAACACCCCCGCACCCCCGGGGCTCAGACCTGTGGGTTGACGTCGAGGATGCAGGTGCGTCCCGTGTCCACCACCTCATGGATGGAGTCGATCTTGGTGCCGTACAGGTTGCCGTCGTACTCGCCGTGCTCCAGGAAGCGGCCGGCCTTCACGTCCACCTCCATCTCCAGCCGCGTGGTGAAGTGGTAGGAGTTACCGTCTAACTCGTCGTCGCGGGGACGCCGAGAGGTGACTGCCGGAAAAGATGGTTTCGTTTAACGTTTTAACTTTGCGTCATTGTCTTCCGTGTTATGTTTTTTGTAGTCCGATTTTTGAAGTGAGCTTTGATGCGGGGTGGAATATTCTAGAATTTCAGAAGTACAGACAAAAATACACAAAGATAGACGAGAACACGAAAAGACAGGCCTGAAAGGAGGAGATGAAGACAATGAGCTAGGCTAGATGTAATATACTCACAGGGTATAGTGGTGCCAAAACGGTTAGGATTGAGGATCACCAATCGGTTTTTCAGACTGCGCCGGCCCACCCCCTGGGCACCGATCAGAACCAGCGTCTTCCTCTGGAAGGGTGGCATCTTAGCCACCTCCTCGTATATTTGCAGCTCGTGTCTGTCAAACTCTGCCCAATGGCAGGCACAACCACAGCACTGTTGTCAGATCAAATAAAGGATTCTAAACAGCTCAACCAATCAGAGAGAGACTAGTCTTCTTACCTGCATTCTTGGCAGTTAGGTACATCATCTTCTTCTTCTTCTTTCCAGTTATTGTTCCACACAGGATCCCTACAATACACAAACACATTCACCTATACACTTCTGCAGTGGTATAGCTATGCTACTGCACCATCTGTCCAACAGGGGGCAGTCTAAATCCATTTTATGGGAGTGTATTATTGGCTACCAAAGCTTTCTCACCATGAATTAGCATTTGCTGGTGCAGAAATAGAGAAGTGACAGAACTATAGCTGATGCCCACTACGAGATACGTTACACCCATCCCCCTCTTTAACATCAGCAGTGGATAGGAGAACGTAGTAGAGATCTTTGAAACAGCCTGTTCTGATTAACACATCAGTGGCTTCTTATCACCGAGAACAGTGCGTACAGAGGTACCTGATCCGTCAAAGTCTCGTGGTACGAAGGCTTTCCTCTTCTCCTCCAAGAATTGACTAGGTATCAGTCCCGTGGCGCCGCCCACCACATGACACGCCTGACACAGGACAGATCACACAGTTCACAGGTCAGCGCTGAAAACGTCACCTGCCTATGATATGCCTATGTTCGTGTGGCGTACATAAAGGAAGGAAAAGAGTGGGGACTTGAATTGAGATGCAGCCGACATCTGAACCAGCGAGTCCAGCATGTGTCTGCTCACCTGCCACCAGTTGGGGTCCTCTCTGTTAACAATCTGAAGGATGTCGCCTCTCTTGAAGGCCATCCCCGCCTCTCGGCAAGGGATCAGATTGTCACTGGCTGGGTTGTAGTCAAAGTGTGGTCGCACGTACACCTTTGAGGAAGAGACACATAGTTCTAGTCAATGCTGCTTCCTTAACCTTTAAACAGCCTGTATAATGCAGATACATGACACATTACGTTAGGCACTTGTGGAAGAAAAGGCGAACAAATATAGGGCTGATGTTTGGAAACAACAAAGGTGGAACGCGGCTTGGAGGACGCAGACAGGCATGTGGTGACGGAAATGGAAAAGGGGTTGAAGGTAAAAGTCGTGCTGTGTCACACACTCAGGCACTCGGCCAGTGAGACTTTCACACCCGCTATATGGGACGTCTGCCGCTGCGGCCAACACAGCCGTTCACACCATGCCAACAGCTCTGGCATTTGCCAAGAGGGGGTATGCAGTCTGGCCGACATATTAGCTTGTGCAAGCAGCAAGAGGAAGCAATAAAACAAGCCAGTAAAATATACTGCATAGCACACCCTAAACAAGAGAGCATGAGGAGATTTTGCATAATGTCCCATTCCGTTTTTATTGCCCAGCACGCAATTCAAAGGAAGTTATTCCTGTTCCATATGAAATAAGTGTATTCATCAAGAATACATTATATTTTGGGAACTTTAGATTTGAGGGCTATAATTTCTGAACTGATTTGAACGACGACGGCGTATCGCCGTTTGAGGAAATGAGAGGGCACATATATTAAGATGTCAGAGATGACGGTACAGTCCACGCAAGAAAGCGTGAAAGAGTACAGTAAGTGAGTGTGTATGTGCGTGTGTGTGTGTGCAAGAGAGAAATAAAGCAAGAGAGACTCTGACCTAGATAGTATGTAGAGTGTTATTAATAGGGCTCCCAGGGTTTGCATTCCTGTGCTGAGGATTGTGGGATGGCCATAGGACACATCAGCAGTTCTATACTACCACATCTGTTACGTAAGTAGGTGTGTGTGTGTGTGTGTGTGTGGTGTGTGTGTGTGTGTGTGTGTCTGTTAAGTGTGTGGGCCTATTTGTGCACGTTTATGTCTATATGTATGTGAATAATGTGCACAGGTACGTATGTATATACATGTGTGTGTGTGTGTGTACCTGTGGTGGGGCCGGAGCGTCTCGGTAGCTGGGCAGTATCTTCAGGGTGATTCCCCCGCTGCAGTCCTTCAGCATCTCCTGCAGCTCGGTGGGGTTGTTGCCCACATCCTTCCCGTTCACCTCCTTGATGATGTCGCCCACGTGCAGCAGGCCCTGCCTGTCAATCATCCCGCCGTGGAGGATTCTGGCGATGACCAGGTCGTCTTTCTCCACGCGGAACGTCACGCCCTGAGAGGGCAGAGGGGAGCAGGGGGGGGTGAGGGCACGCGCGCGTTCGCTCCCTGATTCACTCACCTTCACCCGCAATTCCACCCCAATGACATCTACACCATGGCAACTGCACGCACGTGAACACACACAGGCAGGCACATGACTGTGTACACAAACTCACTCTGAGTAATTTGGTTATTCATGTACTCACACTCAATCCCTCCTCCATTCATATCCAAACACACACATGCACACACACATGCACACACACAGAGCCGGACAGTTTCCACCTCCCCTCACCAGTGGCTCTCCAGCCTTCTTGCGGATGCCAATCATGCGCACGGCATCAGCCTGCATAAGGGCACTGTTCACCGCCGCGTCATTGGCCATCTCTGCCGGGGGCGGGACTTCATAACACTTAGAAGCCACCATGTCGTGTGCCTCCAGAAGAGACTGAGAGAGGGACAGGGACAGAGAGAGGAAAAATCATGCTCCGGACATGCCAAGGAAAATGTGAATAGATATTTTAAAGAAAAGGATAAAGAGATAAATGTGTGAACAGGTACAATATGTTGTCGGGGGGTAGAATGGCCAGGTGGACTAATTAGAATAAACAGACAAGACAGAACTATAATACCCAACAGGTCCACAAAATCATGATGTAATGATCTGTTTCCCTCACTCCTCTCTTCTCACTCTCTCTCTCTCCCTCAGTAGGTCAACAAGGTATTATCCTTCAGCTTACTGCACAAAGGGCTCCGATTGGTGCAGAGGCTGTGCTTGGTTCGAGAATCGCACTCCTATTGGTCTAGCCTGTGTAAAGCCCCCTAGATGCCATCCTCGTGGTAGGCCCAGGGACACAGGTTAGTGTTCTGGTGTATGAGGATGTATGTATGATCCAAGACATCAGCTCTCAACTACTGTAATGTAACTACAGTTTGGTCTGTAACTACATGTTATGGTCTCGTGTGTTGCATTCCACGCGGTTTCACAATGAATCAACAGGTACTTTTTACATTAACCTTTTACAATGCAGTGCAACAATGCACAGTGCACAATGACTTCCTCGAGTGGTCCTGACCATCCGTTTTGAGCAGGCTCTGATGTTTTCTCAACAGAAATGGCACCCGTATACCTGTGTGTGAGTGTGAGTGTGTGTGTGTGTGCGTGTGTGTGTGTGTGTGTGTGTTCCCTCTGTAGCTCCCTCTCACCTGGAAGTGGGGCTCCTGGAGGATCTTGGAGAGCTCAGCTGCGCTGTCATCCTTGACACTGAGGCTGTTGATGTCACCC
>OMKK01000739.1:0-10760 GCA_900302305.1 Polymixia japonica | reverse complement strand
ACATCCTGATCACAGGCATTATCTCGAAGAGGACCTTGGGTTTGGAGTCGATGAGTTTGGAGTTGCGGCGGTCCCAGCCGGCCCCCTCCAGGTGCAGCCCGTAGACATACACCCCCTCCGTGGGGGGGTGGGCGATGTCGTCTTTCATCCACCTGGTCACCTCGTTACACAGCACCATGCGATCCAGGGCACAGCCCTTGTTGGCCCGAGTGATCTCCTGTGAGGGCAGCGATATAGACAAAGATTACATCTATGACAGGGGCAACTTGTTGAGGCAATGCAGATGGGCAATACTGGCTGCAGCGGAGATGCGATGTGGCAACTGTTATCCACAAGTTGATCAGCTTTAATAACAGGGCTGCAAGAAAGGTACAATTAAATAAATGGTGCTGTCATAGTTAGATAGGGACACAACAGATGTTAGAAAAAAGTCATTTGGTTCCCTCTCAGTAAGCTCAGGAGGTACAAACTCTCAAAGACTCTCATATAAGGCAACTTTTTCAAGTTGGATGTAGAATATTTTGACATCGACAGATTCACTGCCAGCAAGAGATTCACTGCCAGCAAACATAATTTGCACCGCAGATAATTATTCTCTCCATTTTCACTTTAACAAAAAAAATTGCCACAGAACATCTGAGCAGAAAATGCGTTCTTGTCTCTGGATGCCGTGCTTGGGCTTTGTTACGTTGCCCCAGCCTCAGTTTCTCATAATCAGTGTGCCAACAGGGCACATTGTTTGTCATTCTGGTCTTTCTAGCTTTAGTAGGAATAGAAACAGTTCACTAGGCTCACACCTCTAAGACTGGTTTGATATACTGAAGAATCATAAAATATGATGTTGATCACTATGGGACCCTTTGTAAATAAAGTACATCTAAAACATAAACATCACCTAAAACATATCTTTGTGCTTTGAGTAGAACAAAAACAAGCTTGGTACAAAAATGATTGATCCTTATTATAAAAAGAAAGATTCCACAAGACATGACTCTGTTAAACATTGTTTTCTAATGGAGAGACTTTGTTGGGAGCTAAAAGAACGTCCATGTGTAAAATGTGTTAAAGTACAAGTGAAAAAAAATCTGTTACTCATCATAGCCAGATATCATACAATACATACAGAATATACAATATACAAAAAAACCTGTGTCGATGTGATGCTTCATGATTACATATTCATCCCCTGTGTAATATTCAACTAATTCAATTCAATCTCTTCACATAAATATAGACAACAAAGACACATGTGTGTCTCTCTGTCTTTGTTTTGTGTGTGTGTGTACAGTATGTGTGTATGTGTGTGTGTGTGTGGCCGTGTGCCTGCTTCTCCCTTTCCATGCCATCTGGCATCCTCCCCGGCGGTAGGTAGCTAGGTAGCTGGGCGCCATGCATACCTGTCTCATGGCTGTCAGGAAGCCTTGCGGGTTGAAGAAGCCTGTCATCCAGAAGCAGTTGGGTCGTCCTTCAAAGATCCAGGCCTGGAACTGCCGGTTCCGCTCAAGCAACTCCGTGAACCAGAACCCTAGGGTGCTGGAAGCCCACGACGCCTGGAAAAACACAGAGGAAACAACCAAACAAAAAAAGAGCATCAACAAAACAGAATGATCTAAACAGATTGGAACAGAATACAGCAGGATGTGACAAGACAATACAGAATGAATAACAGCAGAGGGGAAACTAGTAGGACGTTATAGTAGAGTAGTTCTACAGTACCAAACAGAATAGAGGAGAACAGATCAGGCCATGAGGAAGAACAATGCAGTACAGAACCAATTAGGAACAATGGAACAAATCAGAATAGAATAAAATAGAACAGAACAGAATCGAGCAGAGTGGAACATAATATGGTGGAATAGAAGTAGAACAAAACAGAAGACAAAATTAAACAGGGACAAGAACCTGAACCATGACCACATTTTCTTCTTTCTGAACCATTGCCATTCAAGCACAAATTGTTCTAATAATGTAATGTTTGTGAGAGCATGACTGGAATGCCAAGAGAACGATTAAAATGCAAGATAGAGGAAAAGTCATGCAGACTCATATTTCCTTTTTGTTGGTATTTCTCCCTCTCTCTCAATATTGATATTTTGGCATTTTCTTCATTTAAGTTGGTCAGGAAGAAAGTCATTTTCATCCATCATGGGAATGGTTTAACACACTGTGGATACAATTCTATGAAATGAAGTAAACAAATGAAAACAAGAGCAATAAATCATCTGTATAGACTAAACAGTGTATTAGAGGTTAATTGATGGTAACTACAGTATATATCTGTTGGCTAGCATGTGATATCTTCAAGGATCCTTGGAGTTTTACAGATGTGACTATAGCCTGGTGATGCTACACTACTATACATACTATACATACAATACTATACTTGGGATAGGGAACGGACAGATTTTAAAGATATTTTGACAAGGAACATTTTTACTAGAATTGTTCTTCACCACATGTTAAATTGAGGGAAAAGGTTACATTTGTCTGTTAGGATCCCCTAGAGCAGTTGTTGACATTCTTCACTGAAAGCTTGGGGCACAGCTAGTTGCAGTCTTAGAACTACAACAACAAACACATTTCAACAACCTAGTTGTTTTTTGCACGAGTTTGAATGTATACTTGTCGTGTGTTTATGTTTACTGTCACACAGTATGTCTTGTCTGCAGTATATGTTAGACTTTGTTCAACATCCAATGTGTCAATGCTATACTGTGTAACTGTGTTCTAATATGTTAGCTCCAATTTATCATGTCAAATTCCTTATGCGTCCATGGTACAAAATCAAGCGATTCTAATTCTTAACAACAATGCTAGCGAACCATTTTAAAGATATTGAGGATAACTGAAGAAACTTTTCCCTCAATATGACATGGAAAAAATATTCCATTGAAACTCAGTGTCAAAACTTCCCTTAAAGGGCAAACTTGAGTTCAGCTCAAGTTTTTAGTAAGAGACAGCGTTCGTAACCCACCTTCTTCCAACGTGCAGGGATGCGTGCGTCATACATGCAGTCGAGGGCATCTCGGAGGTTCTCGCTCATAATGATTGTTCCGTCTATGGCCAACTTGAGGTCTGTCAGGGTGTTCCGGACCAGAATGATGACCCGCTGCATGCGGTCGATCTCCTGACGCAGAAAGATGTTCATAGGCTGGAATGGACCCATCTTCTGAAGACGTTCTCTTACCTGGTTGTAGAATGGAAGTAGAACCGTGAGTACATCAACATCACACATGGAGCTATTCAGGTACACAAAGAGAAGGTCACGGGCTGGTGTGTACCCGAGTAATGATCAGTAAACTAAATGTATACACAAACAGATATACACACACACACAGGTAGCACTTAGGATTGTAATGACTGCTGTCAATGCATCAATCCATGCTGATCATTATCCCTGCTGGGTTTTGAGAACTCTGCAGGAAATCTTGACTGAGGGAGGAAAGATGCAGAGATCTTTTATTATTACAAATATAGCCATCCTGCTTCTTCCTACATGCACTACCAACAATGAACTAGTGCTGCACGCACACACACACATAATCAAATCCTATCCATAGGATCCAACTTATTGGTTGGTGACCGGCATTTGACCGGCTCCTACACATTCTGACTTGATTCTGTTCCATATGCAATTTTGAAATTGCCTCATCACTTCCTCACCTGAATAACAGATACATTTAAACTGTACATATGCTTCAGGGACAAACTATGTATGGAATGTGTAGTTTCTATAGATACTGTTATTTCAATGTACTGTACCAAAATGCATGTCATGGTTCATTTGTCTTGATTCCAAATGCTGTTAATTCGCTATATTAACTTTATTGTAATGCTACTACTACTGGGCAGCTGTCCTGTATAAGTATTATTTTTAGTAGTAGTAGTAAAACACTTCTCATTTTATTCTCTTCGTGAAACAGCGGTACAACAAAAAAAATTATCTTGTGCCGATCACTTTTGAGTCATAACAAAATGGATTTTTCATCTAAAAGTAAGTGTTACAATGTTCTGTCTCAATAGAGGCTGTTGACTGAAAAAGTTGAGGACAGAGCTCAGTTAATGAACTAGCATCCCCTGGTTACAGGCAGATTTGTAAGGTGTGATATTGTTTTAAACATCCATCAGCTAGGAGCACTGTAAATGCCAAAAACCTGTCTCTTTATGGATCATTCAAATGTCCTGACATTTTGTATTTATGTACTTGAGCCATTTTTTTGTAAGGATGGGCATATGTTGGTGTGACTTATTATATTATGGCAGATAGATTTAAAATCAAAATGCAATATTATATTAATATACACATTAGGGACAGTCTATTCTAAACATGCAATCAAAATATGCTGATTGGATTTGCCATATGATGGTGCCATGAACACCTGGCAGATGACAGTAAAAAGCCCTTGATGCAGTATAGTACATGAGCACTGAATTTTCCATCTGTTGTTTCTCTGTGCCTGACAGCCCTTAGCAGGTTTAGCATTCCCCATTGTAAACCTTAAAACTATTGAACCTGCTTTCTACTAATGGTGCACTTTAATTTGAACAAGTGGTTCTAATAATATACATTTCTCAGTTAAAGCCCTGCTCCAGCCAGTGTTACTTCTTGTTTTTCGGTTAACGTTCTTTCTCAAACAGAGAATGGGGGTGTGGTTAATAGTCGGATGTAAAGCATTACCATGGCAACCAAATTGCCGTTCTAGCGTAACTAGACCGACTGACTGACCAACTGGCAGACAAACAAACAGACACACTTACACAGAGAGATATAACTAAGGCTATAACAATTATGGTAAAATACAAGATAAGTTGACTAGCTAGCTCACAACGATGTTTATTGGTTTGTCGCTCAGACGCAGAGGCACGACAGTGCGCCTGCGCAAAGTTGGAGGACGATGATGGCTTTAAAGCCCCCTTCCAGTGTATTTTGGCATTTTTAAGATACTTATGTTTCCGAGTAATTTGACAATCTGACAATGTTGATTAGCCACACTGTTCACCAAATATTTTTTGACAAATAAATAATTGCGCTCGAAGTTAAAACATTTTTTACAACGTAACAAATGACATATGACTACAGTAGAAAGCTGCAGTCCTACGTCATCATCATCCAAGTGACATACAGTATATCAATGCTGGTCATAATTTCAGCGTTTCTAATTCAGCGTGATAGTATTTTAGCTTGTAAATAAATCGGCCTCACTGTCCTTCCTACTGGTTGTAACCTGCACACTGCATCTGCCGAGTGAATGGGTTTGCTAAGACATCTGTCTTAATTCATGTTAATTCATCACCGCTCTATAAATTCAGGTAACAAGAGGGGATGACTCATCTGTGGTTAAAGCACCACACTCTTTTTCCCAGGCTAAGGGATGTGGAATGAGACACATGCCCATAGGCCACATACAGTACTTACTTAGTAATATTTAATGTTTTCATTATTATTTACTACTTATTAGCTACTCATTTTATTATGTTCGCCATTTATGGCTAATGTTTTTTGTCTTTTCAAGATAGATGGATAGATAGATTGATTGATTGATTCTTGTGATGCATCTTGTTGGAAATTGCTAAATGAATAAAGTTATCATTATTTCTACTCATTGGGGAAGTGGTGAGCATATGGCTTGGCGTCATATTATGTTCACACATGCGATGACAGGCTTTCCATGATGAGTTAGCCTCAGGAACACTCACACTCACTTCACATCCCCTCAACCCAAAATAAATCCTGCAAATTAGACAAAACCAGCAAACATCTGAGGTGCTGTGATAGAGATGGAGACAGATAGATAGATAAGATACTTTATTCATCCCCTTGGGCAAATTCAGGAAATTCAGTGATGTTCTTTGCTTCTAATTGATACCGCGACATGCACACCCTTCTTTATTTCTGTCGCCCTGTTTCCGCGTGTGTGCTCACGCCATCGCGACCTATCCCAACACCCTCGGTCCCTGCCTTTACCACCCTGCCCCCTCCGCACGTGACCCCGAGGAGAGCTTCCCCCCACACACCCTCGCCTCAAGCTGTCCATAGTGCACACGCACATCCACACGCATGCCCGCAACACAAACACACACACACACACACTTACTTCAAACGGCACATAATCCGGGGGCAGTTTCTCCAGCATATCGTCAGCCAGCCTGCCCACCACAGCCTCCCTGGTTTCCCCTCCTCCTGAGGAGCTGTCTTTTGGCTGAATACTCAGGATGGTGTCCAGGACGTCCTTAGCTATTTTACTCTGGTAGGTGATGTCTGCATTGGGGTGGAGGCCAAACACCTCCGGAGTGTCGTAGGCTGGCAGGGCCTGTGAAAGAAAACGGTCACTTAATTTGAACCAGAGGTCACCTGCTCACATCCCTAGAGAGGCTACAGCAGTCTTGCTGGGAGACGTGAACGTGATGCGCTCTCGCTTCTCTCTCGACAACGGCTGTCAAAGACCCCGACGTCCCCTGGGAGCGTTGCCCATTGTCTCACCCTGAGCTGGCAGGAATTGTGGGAGAAATGGTCGAGGGAAAATGTGGAAGAAATGCTTGAGAATGATCTAAGAATAAGGGATTATTACTTTATGTGTGTGTTCAGCAGACCGTAAGGAAAAAAATCTACGGAATAACTTTTGTCAGCAAAGAATTGTGTACATTTTCAACGTGTGGAACTATGCCTTCACTTAAGAGGCACAGGCATAATCTAAAAAAAAACAACTAATTAATAAACTAATAATTTTCCCAAACTAATTAACCACCAACATTGCTGTCCAAGTAAAACTCTCAACATTAGGCTAGTTGATGAAATCCACTTAGATAAATTAGATTCATGCAGGAATTTCACCTTGATCATCTAATATCGTACTGGATGGCCTAACTCGCGTTATATCTGGTTAAAATTGTCATTGATGAAATTTAGATTCAGGTGAAGATATATTGTGAAAAGTTTCTCTAATGGGCTTAGACAAAGCAAACTTTAAAAGTTAGCTGATGTTGAAAATCTGCCTGCCGACGGTATCGAATGGGGACTTTAATTGGTTCAAATGCATCTTCAGCGGCTATGTAACCAAAGGAAGACAGGAAGACAGACTAGCTGTCACAGCAGCGTAGCTAATGAGGTCCCCACTAAAAGTATTAATTATTCAGCGGAAAGTAATTCGTTTTTGAATGACTGCACAAGACTCTCTTTTGTCAAGCAAAATCTGTATGCAAAGAAAGCAAATGCAAATGCGGAACTGAAAATGTAGTCGGTGTGATGTGGGCTTTAAAGATTTGTGTTTTTTTTTCTCCGTTGAAACAACTCATGCCTCCTTTTTCCAATCAGCGCAAAACAGCATAAAATGTACTGCACAGCGGGGCAGATAGCGGGGCAGATCAGCATGTCAGCTGACTATGTAAACAACTGTTGGCTGACTGATATCAATAGCTCTTCTTGGGGTACGGTGAGGCACGAACAAACACAATGGAAAAATACTCGGAAGAATTGAAATGACAGAAAAAGTACTAGACAGGTAAGACTCCTTCCTGGGTAGCGTTCTCTGTTTTGTTATGTTCATGTAGTCATACCACCTTACAGTTAGCAAACACATTTTTCCTTCCAGACTGTTTGTTTAGGCACCGCCAGCTTGGTTCTGTCCTTTTTCTTTCAATGATGAAGAGTGGCTTACAGTACAGTCTGTATTTTGGAACGGACTGTTGTGATTGATGTCTTCACCGGCTTGTTTGTCCTTCAAACATCTAGCACGATGCACGATCAAGTACAGCCGAATATCAGGAGAAAGCGGACTAATACCCTGAGAAAAATGTGCGGCGTCAGGGATGGAGAGAGAGAGAGAGAAATAATATTGGGTGTTGGAAAAAACAGCTTTTGTCTCTTGTTGTGGTCATTTATTTTCTCTCAGGGATTTGTCTTCCTTTCCTGTCTGCCTGCATTTAACTTAAGTGCACAGATGCATGGACACACAGACCCCTACGAACACACACGCACGCACGCACACACACACACACCTCTACAAACACGATCACACACACTTCTGTGTGTTCTGTGCGCACACACGTGTGTGTGTGTGTATGGGTGTGAGTGTGTATATTTGTGTATGTCTGTGCGAATGCACACGTGTGTGTGTGTGTGTGTGTGTGCATGCTCCAAGGCTATGTTTGTCATTCTCTATTTGAGAGGCAGTGCAAAGGAACAACCCTGCCAAGCTTAGCAGCCCTGAGCATCCAACATAATGAAACCAGCTTTAATGAAACTAGCTCAGGAACTGCCTCTAGACGCACACACTCTCTCTCTCACACACACACACACACACACACACACACACACGCACACACAAACACAAACCTCAACGATGAACACACAGACAAGCATACTAACATAAATCATATATAATCTGTGATGAAATGAGACTGCATGTATTCTGTGGAGCAGAACACAGGGCTCTTTATCTTTTATCGGGACTTGGTGTCCTGCAGCAACCTCATATCTTCTATGTTGTCATTTTTGAAGATGCAGAACACGCCGGAACACGACACCAGCGGGACACCGTGGGAGCAGAGCTCAACAGAACAGAAGAGGGTCAGAGAACACAGCAGAACGTGTATGCATCAGAATCTCAGAACAGCAAATACAACAACAAATACTAACTCACCTGAATGTATGTGAGATATTGGTCCACGTTGGAGCATTTGGGGATGCTGTAGCCCTTGTAGAAGTTGAAGTCTGGTCCAAACATGTTCTCACTGAACCACACCTTTGCAAAGGTGTTGAGGAGACGCTTGTCGTAGTCGTCGGTCACGCGGCCACCGTACTGAATCTCTCCAATCATGTAGCGTACTGTATTCCACGACACGCCCTGGGGAGATGGGACAAAGCACCAAGGGATGAGGTCAACAAGAAATTGTGAAACAGCCGTAGTGGTTGACCACAGAACTGACCAAAAGAATCCATGGAGATGTCCCCGTCAGATATATGCAGTGTATTCTATGACATGCCCTGTGGGTACATTAGAAATAAAATGGAAGAAGTCAACTGTGTGAGCTTTGTAAATGGTCTTGTTGTGTACATTTTTGACATTGGATGTGGACACTTTTCTGTAGTACTGTACTACTAACATACCATGATAAACAGGTTAAACGCTTCCTGAAACAACCACAAACGTTTCTTAACATAAGGAAGCAATATTTGGAGTCAACGTGACAGAAAATGTTTCTTGTTGGGATGGGAAAACCAATGAAACACCATTTAGATCATGACACTGAAACTCCCCAATGAAAACCATTCAAACAAAATTTTGCTTGGTCCACGCGATCTACTCAACGGTAGCACAAAATCCGGCATGGTCTCTAGACCGCTGAACACCTGGTACACCCAGACTCCCCTACCTTCTTGATGTCCATGTCATCTAGGTGGTTCTGAACAAATTGGACCGTGGCGTTGAAGTCCGCCTGGTTGAACTCATAAGGGATGTTCCATCCCAGAGGCCCATACTTCCTCCTCTCCTGCACGGTGCTGTGGAGGAATGCCACTCCATACAGCATCGGCTTCCACTGCACCATGTTGCTGACATCCAAAAGGTCTTGATTTATGCCTGGCAGGGAATACACCAATTAAAACACGTCAACAAACTAACAAAGAACTTGTGTTCAGAGGACGGTAGCAGACAGGATCTCAGGGTTGATAGGCTAGACTGGACAGTCTTACAGCTCAAACCTTACAGTTTGTGCTACAAACCTGGATGTTAAACATATTGAATTGAGAGGAAAAGACTCCATTACTTCCGCCCCAGAACGTACACATACCCCTCTATCCATTAATTTTTGGAATTGAATGAAGGTTTGCATGTTTGTGTGTGTCCGTTAGAGAGTTCTTTACATATCAAGAGAGACACACCCTGTCCAAAATGCTCATCAATGTGTTATCTTCTCTCCACATACACACACAGAGCTAATGAAAAATCAAAAATGATTTGTTTATGTACAGTTCAGTAACAAGACATCCAGGTCCAGAGTTTTATATGATTACTTCACCTCCGTAGGTCCTCTTAAGTCCCGCCTTCAGGCCCTGCGGGGGTTCGTTGGTTAATTTGACTGACATCTGCAGGAGGGTGATAGGGAAATGGCGGTGAACCTCTGTGGTCATCCACAGGCGGAAGCTGTCATGGACAGTATCTGTCTCTGTCATCGTGTCCATCAACTCGTCCATGAAATCCAGGCCCAGGTGGCAGTTCTGGAGCAGGGCCCAGCCACCCTAGAGACAATTAAGATGTTCACATCAGATACAATCCTTTCTATTTTATCCTATTGGGTGAGACACTAACAAACAGACATGCAAATATGGTATTGCTATTAAACTGCAAGTAATATGTACACTTTATTTGTGACACGCGACAGTGTTTGGAGTACAAAGTCGGCCGAGGTCATTTTTCACTTTTTTATTGATTCTGGAAGTCCAGATTCAAAGCTTTCCAACGATGTGCCACACATTGAAATCCGAAACGAATTGAGGAAGTTATGCTTATTTGAATGTTCTTATGCCTTAAATCAACAAGCGGAGAAAAACGCTCTCAAAGGTAGACCACTTTTCACCTCTGGGGCAGCCAGGTATTGTGGGTGTGAACAATAGCTGCTCATTTACATTGACCGCTCCCCATCCACTCCCAACTCCCACACACACGATCTTAACAACAACGTTATCTAATACAATAACATTTGTTATTATCAAGTTAGCGTTGATAAGAAGCGACAGCATTTATCCGTTGCGGCAGCACAAC
>OMKK01000738.1:10586-23181 GCA_900302305.1 Polymixia japonica | reverse complement strand
TTGCTTAGTGATTTTGGCAGTAAATAGGATCTCAACAGGATGAATACTTCTTGCACATCTGTAGATACTTACAGGACACAATAACACTAGGTGTATGCATGTGTGAGTGAGTGAGTGAGTGAGTGAGTGAGTGAGAGAGAGAGAGCCTGCCTATGTGAGTGAGTGAGTGAGTGAGAGAGTGAGAGAGAGAGCCTGCCTATGTGTGCGAGTGAGTGAGTGAGTGAGTGAGCGAGTGAGTGAGCGAGTGAGTGAGAGAGCCTGCCTATGTGTGCGAGTGAGTGAGTGAGTGATTGAGTGAGCGAGTGAGTGAGAGAGCCTGCCTTTGTGTGTGTGTTTGTGCAGCTACATGTGTGAACCATCCATGACTCCGATGTGTGTTCTTGCAGCAGCAGCATCAAGAAGCAGCTTGCCAAACCCTACCCCAGCTCTACAAACCAGCCTCCGCTCACTACAGGCTGTCAGGAACAGTCGAAGTGTGAAGAATAACACCCAGCAACCCACAGAGCCAATCACCGGTCTCACTTCTCCTACTACAGCAAGGCCTCTGTCAGGTTGGGTTCTTGTTTTCTGACACTTGGTATTTCTCATCTATAGCGAAGCAAATAGTTTGCGTCAACAAAAAAAAGAGAAGTATACTGCAGAAATCATAGCACCCTTAGTGCTAAAAATAACACAGAAATTATCCTTATTCACTTATATGCACCAGTTACAATTCATGTTTTATTAAGTCCACTACATCGCACATAGTAGTTTTTGTGGCTCTAGTCACATTAGAAAATAATTCACAGATATGAAACACCTTCTGTGCGACATTAAGACAGTGAATATAACTATAACATTTACAAAAAAAATGGATTAATTCCCTAGGTGTATCCTCTGCCAGAATGGGAAGGAGTTGCTGGTCTTGGTCGCTCCACGCAACAGACACGGGCTCCAACGGCTCATTAGTGGGATCACAGCAATCCTTGAGAGAATCATCTGTCCAGACCACATCGTTTAAAAGGCCGCTGAGAGCCCAGTCTCTCAGCCCCTCCAACACAAGGATTCCTCACCCTGGCAAGGGATTTTCAGCAGGATACCTGATTAATCATAGACGTGTTTTTGCCTCACCTGAGAGGTCTGCTACATTAGCTTGGGGCGGAAGTGTGTACTCTAACCGAAGGTGAAGAGTGTCACCAGTGAAACCCCAACATTTAGCGTAATAAAACAATAAGCTATTATTTCTTTCTTCATATGGTTCAAACCATGTTTAGAATGAAATGTGTTTCCTGTCAAATTATTTTAAAATCATCAATTACAGTCATTCTTAAGCCTATATAATTCTGTAGCCAACATGAAATTATATTGTGAAAGCCCTTTTAGGGGGAGACAGTCAAAGGTTATTTCCTGTGTTTTTCCCTAAGGGTCACTCAGATGGTTATTTTGTCTTAGAATGGTCTAAGAACAAGAAGAAAATTATACAAATGGTTTAGTTCTTTGGCAAAGTAATACCGACAAAAAAAAAGAAAAATCTTGATGCTGTTTATGTTGGATACATGGTATGGGGCAAGTTTTTCAAATAGAATTAGAGTTTTGTCTTGTGCTGTTGGACAAGCAGAAGAGTCAACTAGATGTTGAGTAGAGTTGACGACTTTACATAAAATATCACACAGGAGCCCCAGGACATGAATGAATGAGTACAGTATAGTGTTTGATCTTGGTGTGTAAGAGCACAAGAGTGGATAGGATGCCATGTTGCAAGTAAGACTGACTGAAGAAACCTTGAAAGCTAGATTTAATGTGCCAGAAAATTCTGTGGTGAAAAAAAACATATCAGAGCTGTGTTTAAAAATATCAAATTGAGTCAAACTTTACTCTGGTGTGGCATACAGAATATTCTATGTTGTCTGCAGAGTTGCGGCTGTCAGTTTCCAAACAGGAAGTCTGCAGTTTGTCATAGTCATAGTCACCTAAACTGATAACTAGTACAATACGGGGCCTGTAAATATGCTTGTTATAGGATGTGTGGTGTTGCTGCGGTCTCTTACACTTCAGTTAATAACACTGACTACCTTTGTGATAGCTTCACTTTGCTTTCGTTTGTGTCAGTAACCAGAAGAACACGCCATTGGTTCCTGTTTCACCGGTTGTCAGGCCAAAGAACTATCTGAATTATGTGAAAAAATATTGTCCTATTTTTTCTGAGTTTCTCAATTACACAGGAAACGTGTCCCGTTTCTTTGGTTAACTAAATACAGGAAAATACATTTCAATGTCTAAATGTATTAAATACCTCTCTTATCAATGCATATAGGTCTCTTTTTTGTGTTGTTTGCGTGTGTCCTAAGAGTCCAGCTGCAGTTTGGCTGCTCCATAGGGCCCCAGCTGTAAGGGGCAGCCTCCCCAAGTCAGTAGCTGCTAGATCACCTGATGTCAACCCAGGTCCTCATTCATTCCACATCTGAAGGACGAGGGAGTTTTGACATTTTTGGAGACATCTCAAGTATTGTGCTTTATCAAGGGCTTGGGGCAGCCCTCTGACATAAAGAACTACGACGACACGTTCAGTTGTTCTCTTTAGATGTGCACTTCTCAACACGCGTTGCTGTTTATTCCCTTTCTGTTATTCCTATTAAACTTCTTAAAAGACAACCGCTATCGGTTCTCATCGATCTCTCTCGTCCGCATTCTACACCTTAATTGCTGCTATAATTGACATTGCATGCAAGGTGAGTGAAATCTTCTGACTGTGCAAATAAGTAAGAACTAGGGCGAGTGCATACGATGAAAGACAAATTCAAATTACCTTGTATAAATTTGCAACTAAAGTAATCCTCTAATAGTGCTAGTCATGCAACCTTAGTAGGCTATACGGAAATGCTTACTCATAAAAGGGGCAGAAACAATCAAATGACGATACACTTGGCAAATCAATACGTGTAATTAAAGAGCTGCCACACTCTACACACACTCGCAGAGAACTGTAACAATGTCCACTAAAAAACATGGAAATATTTTGTCCTAACCGAGAAACATGGGTTAAGAGGCTGTGCACAGCTAATAGTCACTGCGTCCATCAGGACTACCTAATGTTTGCTAGGACAAAATAGTTCCAAGAGTAAGAGCTTGTTATGTAATAATGGTTATATTCAAGCAGGAATTAATTAGCTCTTAACCCTGATAAAATAAGCATATACCCAGGGCCGGATTACCACATAGACATACCTAGTCTGAAGCCTAGGGGCCTCGATTGAGCTCGACTGATGGGGGGGCCTCTGATTGGCCAGAATTTAAAAAAATGAAAACATACACAAACATTTTAGCAACAGATACATGTTTTTTGTTTTTTTTACATATGTAAAGCTTTAATTAAAAAAAAAAGCAATGAAAAGCAAAATGTTTTACAAAGCCTAGTATAATACAAGCAACTCTCTAGGAAGAGCACAAACTCTTAGAGTGTATATCAGGCTCAATCCACGAAGAACCAAATCTTTTAATTAACCAGCTGTATGTACATTTAGCTTGAAGCACAGTAGATAGTTACAAGACCATAGAGGTTGTCAAAGCTTTGTACTGGAACATCTTGTTAGAGAACCATCTGAAAATCCCATAATGTTTATCAACAAAATGTTCTGTCCTTGTGGCATTTGAACAATGCTGACATAAAACTTAAAATATAGTTCTCATTATTAAAATGAAAGTTGAAACTATACAGAGTCATTGAACAACCACTTCAATTTCAAGGTGTATCACTGCAAACATTAGCTCTACCATCAAAAATATGCAATTTGCTGGTGTACACCATACCATGCACTGTATGTATATACAACAGAAATAATGACAACAAAGTAAAAGAAAGGTCAAAACAACAAACATAAGCATAATAAACAACGCAATAAAAATGTGCAATTAATTAAGATGACAGATTCAATTGTCTATTTTGACACCAAGTATAAAAATGAATTCCTGATTGATTTCCCGTTTCTGGAGAGTTTCACTAGTTGTCCGAGTCCACATCACTGTCTCCTCCAATGGATCGGAATTCTTCACTCTCCTCGTCCTCACTCAGCTGGACCTGGGACAGGACTGCTGGACCCCTCCTCCGAGCTTCCTCCTCTTCCTCCTCGTCCTCGTCCTCCTCACTGATACCGTATTCCTCTCCGTTACCCATGCTAGGAGGCTGAATCTGACTCTGGCTCTCGGCCTCCTCATAGCTCCCGTAACTGAGACAAGATAAGAGAAAGAATTAGGAAAAAGTTGGAATGAGGTTTGAAATAACTACCTTGATATAACCCATGCAATTCTAGTAGGGTAATCAATCGCCGGTGACAACGGAAACACCTAATAACAATGTGAATTATTGATACTGTATTACTGGTAACTGGCTTGTTCTACCTGACGTTGCTGTCTTCCATGTGAGTCTCATCAGGCCCCTCCCCTTCATATGACATCATGCTCTCATCCTGCTCCATGCCCATGCGGGCCGTCTCTTGGTGAACTCTACGCGGAGGCGGAGGTCGCACGTCCACCTCTCTGTCTGAATCGCTGCCGCTCTCTGACAGGTGAATGGCTGGAGGGGACACACAGCACAATTATTAGGAGCTCAGCTCTCTAAAGAAACCAAAAGTGTGCCACTTGGACGAGGTCATCCAGAGACGGCTAAAGGCGCGTCCAGTCACATACTCGATACGCGAAGAATAACGGTAACGTCTGACTGTTGTATTTCCAGACTTACAGGAGAAAGGGTTGTCACCCTCCTCTTCGCTGGCGTCGTCCTCCACGTCAGACATGAGCAGGTCCTGGTACAGCACGCTGGCCTGCGCCGGGCGGCTGGACCCTTCGTCCTCTCCCTCCTCCTCTTCCTCGTCCTCGTGGCCGTGCAGCCGTCTGCGGGGTGGCAGCAACATCTCCTCCTCGTCCTCCTCATCCTCCAGATCTCCCTCCCCATCCTCCGCCTAGGGAAAAACGGGACAGAGAAATAAAACAATATAAAATAAATAAACTGATTAGAAACTACTAAGATAATAGTCTTGTGAGATTATTTTATAAGATAATTTTACTTTGGGAAAGTTGCTTAGAGAAATTGAGGGCACATGTCCATCTCCTAAAATGATGGGAGATGGCCTCATTATTGCTAAGTCTTAGAAAACATTAGCCGATCCAACCCAAATGTAGAAAACTGTGGAGAAAATATAACTTAATGTCTGTATGTGGACTTAAGAGTCTGGCACATGACAAGTTTCAGCCACACCAATGTCACCCAAACAAATTCCTTTACATTTATTGTACTTTGATAGTCATTCTCATAGGGTGCCTCATACCCCTTCCACATCAAAGCAAGAACCCGGGTCGGACCTAGGAAGGCCTGTCGGTGTGAGGGTCGACCCGCATAATTCGGTGCTGCATTTGAACCCTGACGCAGATCAGGGTTGAACCCACTTCGATCCTGCTCGGTTTTGCCGTGAAAGGTTAGTAGTAGACCCATATTGAAGACCACACCTCCTCAGCCCGTACTTGTTCAAGTTGTTTACAGAAGTGGACACACAGCATTCACGACAAAAAATAAATAAATAAAATGACATAGCATTTGTGATTCGCAGCACAGAAGCAAGCAATACAGCAAGCCAGGAGAGTTATTAACCTTAACCCCGAAGAAACAGACATTTGGAGAGATCGGGGAATGTCCCCCTTTTTGACGGCATTATTAGGAAACACAGCACAGAGAAGTGATGGCGAAGGACGTAAACTCGCTGACCCGGAGCTGCCCGTGTCTCGTGTGAGACATAGTGGCATGGGACGCTCCCGGGTACGAGGCTCCGGTGCGAAAGGCCTTCGACGCGGGACGACACGGGCCGACAATACCGCAAACATGGCGGGCGGTGCGTGCGAGAGGGGTATTAGACTACCCCTGTTGAACAGAGGGCGAATAACACTGGAAAGCGACTTTGGTGCTTTTTCCAGGAAATGATTTAGTGTGTCCAACTAAAGCGATAGTGATCTCATCTAAACTTCAGGACTTTTTTTTTTTTTTTCTCTCTATCAGTCTGCCTTTCTTACGGGAGCTGGAGTCTTGGGTTTTCCATCATCCTCCTCTTCAAAGCCTTCAATGTCCACGTCAGACTCTTCCTCCCCAAGCCGTCTGCCGTGGCGACCCTGGGGGACAGCGAGATAAAAGGCCAAGTCTGACAAGACTCTTGCAGGAACATCGAGGCAAAAAAACTAGCGGGCACAACAAAACCTGTGCCCTAATGTAATGTAATGTAATTCACAAATTCAACCTGTGCTGTGATGGAATGGGATAAGGGAGGGGGAATGTTACGGGAGTCATGGGAGGGCAGAGGAAGGAGGGTTGTTTAAGAAGAGGTGGCGGCATCTGGTTGAAAGCCTTATATCTCTCTCTCTCTCGCTCGCTCTCTTTCTCTTTCTCTCTCTCCATACCTGCCCCCCTCTCTTCTCTGGAGCAACCACTAGAGGTCCCTCAGAGAACAGGCCGCTGGGCTCTCTGGGCAGACTCCCTGAAGCCCCGCTGTCAAACAGATCAGCAGGCTGGCCGAGACCACACACAGCAGCACGCACAAACAGGGGACGGGACGGGATGACAGGAGCGACGGAGAAAAACACAGGTTGGAAGAGAAGAGAGACTACAGTGAAGGAACTAGATTGGATAGACGACAGTAAAGAAAAGCAAGAGTTTAGAGAGGACTACTGCAGAGAAGGGGTAGAGAAATACTTAAGGGCAGAGGGGGGGAGGGGCATTCAGCAGCGTCAACGCTACTGGCTGTGGCCAGTAGACTGCAGCACTGAAAGACAGTACAGTCTGGACATTCAGGGCTACAATCTCCTAGTGTGGCCTGCGAGGAAGTTGGCGCGTTAAGGTAAATTGTCGGTGTGGTCCGTTGTAAACGGACAAGGTATCCAGCAAATGATCACGTTCAGCATGCCAGTTTATACGCGTTGGACCAGGGTGTGCTCCTACCTGGGGTGTGTACGGCCCTGGGGTCATTGGGTCCAGGCTCTCCAGGTCTGCTGCGTCCAGAGCAGCCTCTTTGGCGGTGGAGATGTCCTTCTCCAGCTGGGTCAGGTGCTCGTCATACTGGGGAAGACACAAACAGGCAGATATTACAAGGGATAATGACTGGCACCGTGTTTTCTCCTCATAAACACCCGTGTATTGTCGACTGGACTGCGATAATCCTTTAAAATCCTTTTTTTTGGCTCGCTACTTTTCCCATAGCTTTTGCACTAGGAAGACGTGAAATACATTGAGTGAAGGCGTCGTGCGTCGAGTGGAGGTCAGTTAGAGGTCATGTGGAGGTCAGTCAGTCTGGTCTCAGTAGAACCAGCAGGACTCTTGTGAAGAAAAACATGGCGTGTTGACTAGATGGAAATCTATCTGACACATTTGGGCACGTCACACTTCTCCACCGCCTCAATGTCTCCTCCTCCATCCCTCCACCTCTGCTCTAAACCTCTATCGCGAGCCAAATTATACCAGGCCGCGCAATGAATACCACTGGCCTACAAATGTAATGTTAAATAGCAGACTGAGGAACCACTACTGCCCTCTATCTTAAAGCTACACACACCCATTTTTAAACAGCTTTACCAGTTTTAATGTTACATAGACATATTATACATGTTCAGCTTTTCACGCTGATTCATACAATGTAAACATCTAAGCATTAAATCAGGCATATATCTATTTATATTGTTCAACATATTAATATTGCACATATTAAAGTAAATAATTATGAGGATATTACTGTGTTGTGAGAGGCAGATAACAGTGAGTGTCCAAGTAGTGCATTTCCCATAGTTTCCAGTGTGCTGAATAAATATGTCTACATATGGAATATAAACATGAAATAAGAAAGTGTTTGTTCTGGTGTTGGTTGGGTGTCTGTTGTTAGACTGTTGTTCTTATGAGGGCTGGTTCAGCAGTCAAGCATTTTACAACCACTAGGTGGCAGCAAATCCACACACGTCATAGAGTTTAAGTTGCAGTAACAACTAAGTGATGTGCATTTGAGGACAGAGGGACAGAAAAAAGGTCAAGCAAACTTTACAATTTATCCATAAATTGTACCCCTCTAGTTTATTATTGTATTTGCTGTGTGAAAAGTAGTGTGTTTTTGGGCAAATTGTCCCCACTGAAGGCACCACGTCTTACATGAAGTGAAACTGATACACAGACACACACGTCACAATAAGCACAGAAAAAAATGACTGACACAATTAGAATAATGGGGCAACAAGGAAGAGGCCTCCAAAACCAGAAACACCACAGCTCTTGAAATATCAGGTTGTTGTCAGCATGTTGTGGCAATTAATTAACAAATTAATCTATAAATGAGACTTCTTCATTTTACATGGCAAAGAGCAAACCTAAGGCCCACATTGTGGAGCCACAGGATACATACCTCTGCCAAGGTCTGTTTGCATACGTTGACAATCTCCAGAGCAGTCTTGGTGTATGGGCTGTCTGGGCCTGTGAAAGACAAACAAAGTAGAATAATTATGCATCTGATTGCGGTTTATAGAACAGCTCAACTGCACTATAAGGTTGTTGTATTGGCTGGCAACATTTTCTGCAGATGCAAGGCAACACGGTTAACCTAAATGCATTCCCACTGACCGTTGTACTTGATACTGTTGCCGTGGATGAGACTGACGTCAGACAGGAACGCATCACGGTTCTGGTACTTGTGTTTGGAGATGTTCTGTTGTATCACAGCCCGTGCAGACAGAGAGGGAGGTTACAGAGATTGTCTTCCATTGCCAATTATTGCCTTTGGTAAAATGTTTAACTGCACATGCTCCAGGGTTGACATCTGTCTCTCTCACCTTGCGGATGTTCTCTAGATCCATGGGGCTTACAACCACCTTGTAATAATCTGGCACAAACTTCTTGTTGACAGGATGGTGGAAGGGCCACGACTAGAAAGGAAGAAATGGTGGAGGTATGAGGAGCAGATTATCTAAAATGACACCACATGTTAGTAGGTAGATCCAGACTTCAGCAAAAGCAGCCATGAGTCATGAGGGTCAGACGATGGTGAAGAAGAGTCGACTCACGTCAGGAACCACCATCATCTTTTGGGTCACGATGTTGTCCAGGATGAAGGAGAAGGCCACCTGGTCGTCGTCGTCCAGCAAGGGGTTAATGGCCTTCTCCAGCCTCACCAGCCTGTCCTCCTTCTGCAGGTACAAACACAGAGAGAGGATCCAGGATCAGGGCAGAAGAGGACACGGTGGAAGAGAAGGCAAAAGTGGAACAGGGAAGAAAGGTAGGGACTCACTGACATTCACACTCACCTCTTTAAGTTTAGCATCGCACAGGTCCAGCATGGACTGAGCTACCTGGGTTATCGGATGCTTTGCTCCTGGAAGTACAACAGGGGAGAAATGGGTTAACACCTTGGTACCAGTGTCTAAGCTGGAAGATCTTTTGCTCGCCCAAAAGCTTGCTAAAGGTGTTCCATAGCTTTACCATTGTACGTGGCGCTGTTTTTGACGATGACCTCTACACTCTCGCGGAACTCCTCCCGAGACGGGTACATCCGCTTGCGCACGTTCTCCCTCAGCGTCTGCAGGTCCATGGGTCGCGTGATGATCTTATAGTAGTCCTTCACCACCTTGGCGTTGACTGGCGTGTGGAATGGGTACGTCTGCGTGGAAGAGGCGAAGGCGTTTAATAAAGAGCCTGTGGGGCAGCAGGGGAGGAACTGCGAGAAGTGTGAAATATCGTGACTTGGGCTGGATGTCTCCGTGCCCGACGGAACTCACGTTGGGGTGGTCTCGCATGTCGTTGATGATGCTCTCCAGGACAGAAGACAAAGTTACCATGGGGTCGGTGCGTCTGCGGTGGATGGACTTGTGTGGCCTCTGTAAATTACAAAAGAAGAACCCGGCATTACAAACAAACAAACAAACTGTCCAGAGAAGTTGTCCGTAAGAAGTACAACATGGAAGTACAACAGAAGAGGGCTCACGTTGAGGTAGTCGCAGTGCACGGCGCTGCCCACGCGTCTCTTCTTCTTGGGTGGGAGCTGCTGTTTGGGGAACTTGAGCACTAAGGACTTCCTGCGCACCTCGTCAGCGCTAGAGGGGAAGGAACATGGTCAAACACTACAGCAGGGGTTCCAGAACAGCAGGATTAATGAGGTGCAATCTATTTTACCCACAAAGACATAGGAACCACTGCACTACGGTAATATAGAAAGAATTTTGCACCTTGCGTGATAAATTGTCCATGTCTACACATAGTACTCTGGCGATGAAGTATCTCAGCTTCAGTACAATACCCGTCTACGGTAAAGAGGAAAACAACTTGGGCCGTCCTCTACCTTTCGATGAGCTGCTTGCCCAAGACGATCTTGGTGCCTTCCACCTTGATCAGCTCTTCGTTATCGTTGTGGATGACGGTCTTCTCCAGCTCCTCCTCCTGCTCCTCCGTCATGGCGACCGGGTTGGAGGGCGGGGCGTTGGTTTGGTAGTACAGCGGGCAGAATTTGTTGGTTCTCATGTGTCCAATGGCTCCGCATGCTCCACACTTTAGCTAGGGGAGAGAGGCACACATTAAGGAACAGAACCAAACGCTCGCGACATTTTAATGCGATAGTATTATTGAAAGAATGAAAGTATGAATCCTCGTGCTGTTCGAGGTCCAACCAAACCCGACAGAGCTCAGGTGGGCGTTTAGCTGGGAGATGAGAGGCTGATGAAGGGGGAAAAAAAGGATAAGAGAGGAGTATAGTTAAGTAATTGAATCAGCAAGCTTACTTTTACCTTGAGGTCTGGCCTCTCCTTAACCTTCTTGGCCTTCTTCTCCGGGGGGCCCTTGAACTTGTCCTTCTCCTGGTTGCGTTTCAGCCTCCTCAGCTGTTCCTGAATGCGCCGCCTCTCCTTCCGCATCTCCTCCCTGTGCTGCTCGTCGAAGAGGGCGAACTTTCGTCTGCAGCCGCAAAGACAAAATACAAAAACGACATCTGCCGGGCTGTTTCCTGGGCCCCTGGGGGGCGTGACGACGGCGCGCATTTTTCGAAATCGAGAGACTCACATGAACTCGTCGTCCTTGGTGGTTCTGATCCTGGTGTAGGCGTCAATGACGGCGGCCTTGCGCACCGTCTCGCAGCGGACGTACTCCTTGCCGTCCTCGTCCCGGAAGGTACGGTAGATCTTGAGTCGCCGCCCGGTGGCCGAGGAGTTCAGGCTGGTGACAGAGGACGCGTCGTCGTCCTTGTGGGAGCCGGTGGACATGGCGCTGGCTGCGGGAGCAGGGAGTAGGTGTTACAATTACAACTGCAAACAACAAACAAACAAACACAACTCATAAACAAACACACTCACACAAGCCCTTGCGCCGCTCCTTGCGTCCCTTGGCGTCGCGGTCGCTCTCCTCGCCCATCAGCATCCTTTGGAGCTCCTTCCTCTCCTGCTCTTCCCTCTCGCGTGACAGCTGGGAGCTGGTCTTCTTGTTCTGCAGCATGTTCTCAATGTTCTTCCCCATCTCCTCAAAGTCGCTGTCCTCCGCAGAGCTGCTGTCCGTGTCCGTGGACAGCACCTCTGTCGACTCCAGCACCCTAAGAGGAGGGGGAGAAGGAGGAGGGCACTTAAGGTGTGCTCGAAAAGGAACCCTGCCGTTGATTCCCGGGGGGAAACGGCTAGTTCATTTATGCTAGTGGGTCAAAGTGAGGTCTCACTTGTTTTGCAGGTCGAAGATCCTCTGGCACTCCTCCTTGTAGCGCTCCTGGTGTTCGGCGACAGAGAAACGGGACCCTCTGGCGAACTTGCTCATGGGGCCCTCACCGGAACGCGCCTGCTCTGTGGACATGGTTCTCACCACGTCAATCACCTCCCAGCGAGACAGCTTCTTGATCTGACCAACACAGAGAGACACTTACGATAGGCCGAAAGATTGGTTGAGTAAAAATCCACAGCTAAACTTGCGACCTCCCTATGATAAAGTCTAATGTATGTTTATGAACAAATTTCTCAAACCCAGAAACCAAGGTTTTTAATCTGTGATGTTAACAATGATACTGGCTTTGTGGACAGCGAAGGTACGCAGCGTTGCCTTCTGGGAATACGGGTATGTGTTTCCTAACTTATTCCTGCTGGAATAAATCCTCTGCAACCCTGTCGGCCTAGGAGGATTGAATCCCGCCACAGCTTTCTCTCCTGCGTTTCCTCGACTTTGTTTAACTCTCTGCTTTTCTAAAACAAACGTATTCCTACGCCGCAATTAGTGGCCAGCCGTCTTGATTAGCACTCTGCGTTTCATGTAAATGATTGAAATCCGAGACGGTCTCATTATGTGACACGGTCTCTCTAACCTCTAGGTTACACTCGGGTCACTCTCGGGTTACTCTCATAGCACCATGTTCTCACCTCTTCCTCTGGAACTCCAAACTTGCGCAGCAGCTGCTTGGCATTCTTGAGGGAGAGTCTCCTCAGGTCGGCGTCCGTCCCCGTCACTGTTTTCTTGGCTGGCTGTGGCTCCCTGTCGTCCTGAAAACCGCACAGCAGGATGAATATCTAAATATAATTTCTGCAATAATCTCCAATTATTAGACTTTAGTTTACAGAAAATACTGGGGGGGGGGGGGGTGGCTTG
>OMKK01000738.1:0-10566 GCA_900302305.1 Polymixia japonica | reverse complement strand
GGGGGGGGGGGCGTGGCTTTGGTTGTGAGTGCAGCAGTCAAACCTTCTGCTGGGTGGGCTTGTTGGGCACTTTGACGTAGGAGAAGCCCTCCCCACAGCCTGTAGGATCAGCCACGCCTGTGACCTCCAACAGACACTTCCCCTTCATGGCGGCGATGAAGGCTCTGGTGGTGTTCCACGGGGCCGTGCGGACCTGGAACGCACAAAACAGGATCAAGATGGCTTTTATCCATAGTCGGAAGCGCTTGATATCTACAGTGACAGAAGCGCGTGGATCCGCACCTCGTCGTCGATCTTCATCTGAAAGTCTTCTTCGTTTTCCTCCTCCGGAGCAAAGAAAGATTTCTCGCCATATCCGGCATCCTGAAGGGGAGACGTAACTTTTAAGTACAGCAGCGGACGCGATGCTGACTTCCACAGGCCGTCAGCAAAAGTTATACACAGACAGATAATACTTCACCTTGAGCCTCTGCTCAGCCACCAGCATGCTGTAGTAAGAGCAGCACTGCTCCGGAGACACCATGGCTCTGATCTCCTCTTCTGTAGGCAGCCTGAAGTCAGGCTTCAGCACCCACCAGTTAGAGTCCATCCCTGGGATGTGTATAAGGTAAATGTTAACCATTGTCTCTTATGCACCTGAACTCCACCCTTTATATTCATCTTACAAATATGAATTGCAACCAAAATCCTGTCCCTCTGCGTTTCTGTAACGCGTGCAAAATTCAGTATTTATGGGTATAACAAAGCTCTTTTATTTAGACAGGACAATACCAAATAATCACGAATCAGTGTACATATCATGTTAGCTAAGGTACTGAACATGTGTACCCTCTGTGCTTTATGCTGTCCTTAGACTACTTCTTACCTGCCCGGTAAAATCCATAGTCATAAAAAGCTGTCTCCCTGTCCAGACGCCTGTCTGTCAACGTAAGGCACACTACTGCTGAGCACACACAGTTTCAAATGGCACAGCACCACCTCTCAACACTGCTCCGATAGGTCGTCTGGTTAGGTTCATCCGGTCCGTCATGACAACATTCAGTGAATTGTTTACCAATGCTCAACATCCAGCTGGACTGTGAGAACGGCTGCCAGCGGCAGATCACAGGTTCATCACGACCGAATTTGCGAGGGATAAATATTGCGTACCTGTGCGTTTGAAGTCAGCGCAGAGTTTTAGGCGTTTCCGGATGCTGCTCTCCGAGTGCGAGGGAAAGGCTTTCTTTATATCCTCCATGCGGATTCTCCGCGGCCGGTCTTTGCTCTTCCAGAACAAGCGGTAGATAAATACCTACAGAGAGCAACAAACTTGTTATATGCCACTTCTGTTCTACCGTGTTTCAGAAGTGTTTATGCATTTGCAGTTGTAGCAGCCTATGTTTCTGAGAGAGGTATTGTAAAAAAAATACCTGCAGGAAGTCTCGGATGTGGGTGTTGGCTCGCTTAGAGTTGGGTCCAGGTACCTCAAAGAGCGGACACTCTTGACCAACAACAAAGATGTCCACAAGCTCTCTGATGAAGTAGCCCTGTCGCGTTCGCAGAACCAGGAAATCTGTCTCTGGCATCTTGTGCAGGTAGATGGGGGCACGGAAAAGGTTGTTCTCAAACGCCTAAAAGGAAACACATCATATTTGACAGTTTTCATGTCAATAGATCAGAGATGTTTACATGACAATAGATAAGCAATGTTTCCATGACAACAGATCAGTGATGTTTCCATGACAATAGATGAGCGATGTACATCATTAGTCATTAGCTGCGTCTCGGGGACTAACCTGCAGCAGCTGTCCAGGGTGCAGAGAACCCAGGAAGGGAGAGGTGTGACAGTACACAGTCTCTCCATATTTGCAGTCTGGTGCTCCAGGATCCTTGCCAGGTTTCTGAAAAATGGAAGTCACGTTGTAGAATACAATGCTTTATAGGGCTATCTCTAACGACTGCATCTGAGTGAAATGCGAATGGTGACATCTAGACCCACCCTCTTGTAGTAGTTTTTGATCTTGGTGGCCATGCCCACTTGCATGATGAGCGGGGGGTACTCTTCACTGTACTCTGCCAGGATCAGGTCTCCATCTTTGCCTGTCAGGTCCTGGGCTGTTCGCATGAAGAACATGTCACCTCCACCTGAGGCCTGGCGCTCCTGCTCTCGCATCTGTGACAAAAATATATATATATATCAAAACACCCCTTACACCACCAAACATAACAATATGAAAAGGTAAAAAAAACACAGGATATTGGATTAACGCTTATTTTGAACAGGGCTCCACCTTGGCCTTCTTCTTGATGTGTTTGAGCAGCGGCTGGGAGGCGTGGGGACCCGGCTGAGCCAGCGCTCCGAATGAATACTTCTTCAGGGAGGGTCGGTGGAACATCCTCAGCTTCATGGGTCCCATGTGAGTGGGGAAGAAAGGCTGTCTCAGCTCCACTGCTGGGATGGAGTGCTGCTCCAGAGACAAAGATAAGCAATGACTTATTCGAGGAGAGAACTTTGTACAGTCACTTCGCAGCCTATAAGCCAACCACAATGAACTGCCACGGATCTAGTGCTTACCTGAATGATGTTGCCACCAAAGGTACCTCTCAGGCCCTGTTGTTTGGGGTAATAGAACTCATCATTGGACAGGTTCCATGGGTCCTTCACCTCAGGCTGGGACATGTTCTGGGTCGGGAGAAAACAGAGGTGAGGTTTGAGGTTGAATCGACTTTGTTTGAAGTTAAACGCGCTCATCGCATATGTCTCCTCAGACTAATTAGCTGACGCATTCACGTGGAATTTCATCGTTGCTTTCCATTTTGCTATTGTAGCCCGTGGTGAATAGGCATCTCTCTGCAGCTTGTGGGAACGCAGTCCATATCAATGTCCTGTTGAAAACGTTAATGTCATATATGCCTCTTCTATTTTTGCACTGACTTTTTGGTGGTTGATTTCCAAAATTCACTTTTATCAGTCGATTTTAATCAGTCCAAAATGTTTTAGGTACTTTCAACTCTTTACTAATGTCCTTTTATAACGTGTGTCTTTTGCACTTTGTCTTAATGCTTTTAATGTTTTATTGCCTTACTGCTCAGGCATAATGGTGCTTCTTAAGTACACGCATCCTTCACACTTTATTTTTCCACAAATACATATTGTCCTGACATTATGTACCCATTAATTTATTGTAATTTTATAACACCGCATAATCTGTATGCACCTTTCATATGAGCAGCGTGTACGCACCCACGCACCATCTGGCTGTTCCCTGATCGCCATCAAAGATGCCCCTCGTTTTGTAACGCCGGTTCTCAACCGTCAGCCCCCGTGGCCCAAGAGTATGCGGGTTTTCATGGCTGAGAACCACTGTTTTGTAAGGCGCTTTACCTTTAAGACCCTTAACTTCTCCTGCTGTGGCCGTGTACCTGCTGTGGCTCATCCTTTATCACCCCGGTCTTCCCCAGCAGGATGCGGCTCTTCTTCATCGCCGACTCCTTCTTGTTCTCTTTGGACGGCGAGTGGGACGTCCTCTCCTCCTTCTCGTCGGGAATTTCTGCGAAGGGACGACAGTTCAGACGGCGGTGTCGACGAACAAAAGCGCGGGCTTTTAAAAGTGAGTTAAAAGTGAGATGTTAATAATCTAAACATACCGAGAATGATATTCTCGTCGTTGGGGTCCAGAGTTAGGACTGGCGGGGTGAGGATGCGTTCCATGGCCTGGTCGTCCCAGATGATGTTGTCCTCCCAGCGTCCGTACACTAGCTCCTCGTTGTCAATGGGGAAGATGGAGAACCAGGGGGAGTCCTCTTCGTGCGAGGCTGAGGAAGATCAACAAAGAGAGACAGAGAAAGAGAGAGCGAGAGAGAGTCAATACAGCGATACACGGATACGATACGGATTCGATACCGTTTACATAGCAGCCGACGGCAGAAGGGAGATAATGTGCAGTGCAGTACCTTGATGGTCATGGTTGTTTTTGTCACGCTTGGAACCAGAGATTGAAGGGGCTTTGGGCATGGGCGGAGGTGTTGGGGGCACCAACTGGGAATTACTTCTACTAAGACCTGTTGGTACAGACAGATGTTTAATAGTAAACACGCACGGACAGGCTTAGGGGTTTTCGGTATTTTCGACACGGGAGTGGGTGGGTCACTTACCCTGTTGTGCGTTATAAGCGTTGGCGTTGCGGGTCATGCTAGAGGGCAGCCACCCTGCCAGACTGGCCCGTTGAGTCTTGGTGCCCTTGTGTTTAACATCCTCCCCATTCCAAATGATGTCGTCCTCCCACTGGAGCTGGGTGACCATCAGGAAGAGCTCGTTCTCAAGAGCCTGTTGGTCCTTTTCCTCATCGTCCTCCTCCTGAAACCAGAAATATACTGTATCTCACATAGGAATAGGGCTGGGCAAAATATCACGTTTTCTGATGCATCACAATATATTTCAATGATGATATGAAAACGTGACTATAATTTAGCCTGTATTTTTAAAAAATATTTAATTTTAAAAAAATCTTAAAAATCCACACTAAACATCCTCTCCCGTCCTTTGCTCCAGTTCCCTGCATGTCACAACTCAACCCACTTGTAGCTCACGTGGTGTGTTGTTCCAAACATTTACGCAAGACATTATGCGGATATGTAGCACAGAATAAGATATAAAAATATCGTCTTGCATCGAATCTCGCCATTGGTTCCAAAAATATAGTGAAATCGTTTTTCAGACATATCGCCCAGCCCTACATAGGAACAAAATTACTGGGTCAAATCATTTGGGTGACACCACCACTCACATCAAAGGTATATATACCAACCTCTTCAGTAGGCTCTATGGTTGCTTTGGGCTTCTCCTGCTTCTGAGGCTCTTCAGACTGCTCTTCTTTGAGCTTGAAGCCGTAGGTGAAGCTGCTTCCATCCTCAGGGACCCCCAGCATGTCATACCATAGCTGGGCTGGTCCGTATCTCCACTCGGCCACTTTGGGTCGAGTCTCGGCCTCCTTGTCTCCGTCGCCACATGTCTGCGAGAACTTGGATTCTACTGGAGCCATCATGGTTATCTGGGAGTATTGAGAAACCAAGGAAAATGCTGGTTGTACTGACGTATTGCCAGAGCTGTCAATTACTATTTGGTAAAGTGGGAACCTACAACGGTCAGTGAAGTTTGTGGATTTACCTCATCATCAGAGAGACACTGCTCTGGGGGCGGAGCCGCGGCATACTCGTAAGTCCATCCAGACTTCTTCTCCTGGCCATTCTCTGCGGGCTCGCCTTCGGGAGGGGGTGTCCCGGGCTGGGGGTCCCGATGCTTCCGCTTCTTCTTCCTCCGGGCGCTCCTCCAAACCGATGGCATGTTCTTTCCAGGGCCAAACAGCCGCAAGAATCTAAGCACCTGGTTAGATTTAAAAGATACAGTGTACACCCTCAGTGTGTGATCTCGAAGGCAGCATGTACCCACAATTCGCATGCAGTAATGGTGGACTTGTAGAGTAAGTTGACAACAACAAACAAACAAACAACAACATAGACCAGTCCTCACCCTTCCAGGCCTAAACTCCGGAAACAGCTCTGTGACTCCCGGCAGGGCTTTGGCAGCGTCTTT
The DNA here is from genome assembly GCA_900302305.1 of Polymixia japonica. NCBI lineage: Eukaryota > Metazoa > Chordata > Actinopteri > Polymixiiformes > Polymixiidae > Polymixia > Polymixia japonica. The sequence goes on along the minus strand of OMKK01000738.1, from coordinate 4,994 downwards.
CTGCATGATGCCAGCCAGAGGAAGGGTCAGACTGTCCGGGGGGCCCCCAGCCCCGGGGCCCTGGCAGGGACGGTCGGTCTCTGACTCGGAGTCTGACGAGCTGCTGAAGTCCACCTTGTCCGCTATGGAGGAGGGGGCGATGATGGAGGGCAGGATGATGCCGTCACCTTCTTCCCCAACTGCGAGCGGGACACAGACCACACCAACAATGAAGATTTTACAACAAATATTTCTGATCCCAAATATGTGTATCTCTATTGGTGCGTCCTTACCACTTGCAGTCTGAGGGGAGGGTTCCTCTCTCTTGCCAGGTGTAGGGAGACTTGGTGGTGGGGGAGGGGGCATAAGCTTTGAGTCGATGTCCTCACAGTCAGCATCATAGTCATCCTCATCATCTTAGACAGACGGTTAGAGGGATGACAAACACAAACTCAATTTAATATGGTGCCAACATGATGGCATTAGGAGTGATGAGGATGAGTCATAACAAAACTGAAGAATCAGAAAGAGTAATAGAGTGTCCTCTAAAGTTTTAGAACCCTTGATAAGGATGAATGAAACATGTCATTTTTAAAAAGAACATCATGGGCTAAAATTTGTTTAGTGTTTCGTTTAGAATTTTATATCTTATATAAATTTGATTTTGATAGAACAGAGTACTTTTCATAGATTTAAGGAAAAATAATACCAAATGAATGTATTTTAAATCTTTTATAGTGCAACAAAATATGCAAACATTTGAACCAGGTGAAAAACATTTTTGAGTGACTGTAAGAGTAAGTAAGTAAACAGTAAATAAACCATTTACCCATTTTCCTGCTGGGCTGCAGAGTTCCCATGGCCTGCCGGTACTTTTTTGTCTCATCCTCAGCAACCTCACTGATGTCAGAGTAGTCTACTGCATCTTCGGTGCTTTTCACCCAACCTGGAAGAGGCATAACAATCTAACTGTAACCCCACTCAGCCTGTAACAACAGAGAGGCGAAGCCACTTCGTGCGTTGACCCTCACCCTCTGCATCTGTACCGCCGGTGTCTCGGTTTTCCTCTTTATCATCCTCCTCGCTGGCAGTGATCTCTGTGATGAGTGAGCCCAGACCCAGAGTACCCAAACCCGCCAGGTGCTTCTTGGACTCCTGAGGAGAGGAGAAATGACACATAGTAACGTGCAACAGTGGAAAAACTACATCAACACAGGACAGTTTATTCTGGCATGAAAGGATAGCTCCCGATTCCACATTCTTGATTAATGTTAACATAGCTTTTAAGATAAGATGAAACATTAATGACCTTATTTAACCACACGAATGCTTATGGTTTCCCGTCTTAAAGGCTGGTCAATAGTGTGGCTCCACCGTTCATGGTTACTATTGAACTGTTTCTTTAATACACTCACATTGTCCAGAACACTGTCGTCCTCAAGCTGTCCATCTTCATTGATGTTTCCAAAGAGGAAGCCAGTTAGAGAGAAGGGGCGGTCTTGGTCCTCATCACTGTCTGAGTCTGACATCCTGAAATAACAAGGCCACTTACATTTACAACAACATTTCAGGCATTTAGCTGATGCTGCAATAATGGGTGACTTACAGCAGTAAGTCAGTGCACCAGTAGAAAAAGCTTCAATTCCTAGATCACCAATATGACAATCAACCTTTAGCAAGGATTGCATGGGTCAAAGCAATAGAGTTATCATTTAAGAGAGAAGTGCCTGTAAGAGAAGTAACAGCTAGAGGCAAAATGTTCTTACTTCCGAATAAAGGCATAGTAGAGTAGAGGCAACACATATGGGAGAGGGGATATGGTTCAAGGCAAAAGGAGGATGTATAACAGCCATATAACATAGTAGTACTATAAAGATACAATGCCCTCTTATCAACTTACTTTTCAAAATAAGGATTCACATTACTAGATTAGCCACAATCCCGCTTACAACGTCACTGCTTGCTAGGTCTTGACTGATTATAATGTATACAACATTTCTTATTGCATCTTGAAGGTTGTCATTAAAACATCACTGAAAGGTAGTAAATGTAAAACGGCAGGGAATTGTAGTATTGCGCATTAATCAAGTTGCAACTTAAACTTACCTTGCGTGACTTCTGTGGAAATGTTATATCCTGGGATTTTAGCCAGCTTGATATATTTGCTAAATGCTAGCTAAGCAAGTTGGCTTGATGAAGCAGCTTGCTACATGCTAACACTTAAACACCCCCATTATGAGGTAGAGTGAGCGGGCTCGCCAGCGACTCTTTTGTGTGCTGTTAAACGGATATCATCTAAGAAAGGCCTTTAATGCAATCTTTAAACGGCTAGATTCGATACAGTTTGGTGTGGTTACATATGTTTATCTGCCATGCACAGCACCTCATCAAGGAGGACACTGCTAACATCGCTAGCTTGTTAGCTGTATCTCAAAGTACCCGGATGTTTTGTGCGCGCACAATGATGCGTTCGGGTAGCCTTCGTAAACTTCCAATTTTACCACTAGGAATCAACTTCTGAAAAGCTACTAAACCATATAATCAGCAAAAATGTACATTTAAATAAATAATATTCCTATATCCAATTTTGCTTTCAGACAAAGTAAGTTGTAGGAATCCACTGCCTTCCACACAATTTTAGATTAGACAAATTTTATTTCTCAGTGGATTAGCAATCGAAATAGAATACAGCGAAGAATGAATAGCATATAAATTGTCTAAACAACTAAGGTTAATACACAGCACACATGCATAATAACAGCAATATGATTTGAAAAAAATAAAGATACATTTGCAGCATATTAATCTACTTAATGTATGATAGTTGTGCAAAGGCACAGCAGCAGAACATTACTGAGCAAAGGGCGATCAGGAAAAAACTATGTAGATGACTACGTGAATGTGGTGTATAAAAACAGATGAAACATATGTGCAGTGCAGTGTATGAAAAGCGTTCATAGTGCTGCAGACGTGTTCCATAAAAACAATTAACCTTGTCAATATCGATACATCTGAGTTACTGATGTAGCTAAATGTGTGCAACAGATTTGCATATGTGCAGTTTGAGTAATATAATGGTTCTTTTCAGATCAGTTCAGGCGCCTTGCCTCAGCACCACACTAATTGTCTGAGCCTTGGGGCCATTCTGGCACTGGGTCAGATGGCAGTTGGAACAAATGAGCACTTCCTGCACTTTGAGGGAATGAGATGAAGGTTTAAGGTGGCTGCATCAGTCCATTGTAGAGGAGATGGGAGATTTTGTCAAAGATGGAGTTTTGCTTCCTTCTCATCCACCCCTCTGCTACCAGAACTAGATACTACTATACTAGATATATTTATAGCCTAAAATCATTTGTATTTACTGGATGCAATTGTGGAGAGTGAAGAGAGACAGGACCTTGCATTGCAGTCATAAGTTTGTAGTACTCTCAGTACAAAGCTCACTCTGACTAACCTGAAGGGTGCTTTATGGACACTTGAAAGATATATTTACAAGACACACTGCTGTGTGGGAGTTTCCAAATAAGTAAAGCACGAGAACCTATTCACACAATCTTAAAGAAAATGACAGACTTCACTTTGTCCATCTGAGAGAGGTATTCAACAATCCCATTAAGAGAGAACAAAGCTCTCAAGGGCCTTAAACCCCTCACCTGCTTGTTGAGCTTGCCTGCATCCCCAACACACAATCGCAAAGAAAACGGTGCTGACCACAACTGATTGGTAGAATGTGAGCAGTAGTCTGTTGAAAGACCGTTCTCAAAAAGAAGTCTGCTCTGCTCTCTCTTGTGCAGTACCTCTGTGTGACCAGCCTAGGTTGTTCTTGAGATGCACCCCCAAGAACTCGCAAGTCGACAACCAGCTGCTTGGTCTTGTTGACATTAAGCTGAAGGACCTTTGCACCATCCAGTGAATCTGTCCACCAGACTCCTTCCCCTCACTGATGCATTCCACAAGAGGAGTCATGAGAGAAGTTCTAGAAGCCAACAACTTGGCCCACAAGTTCAATGTGATGTCTGGGGTGTAGAGGTGGTGCTGCAACTAACTGATTTTAAATCTGATTTTAAGTGCTTCTTTCTGAAACTTGGTGCGCCCTTATAGGATGTATGTAGTTATCTAGACTACATTTCTGTAAATAACGCTTGCTTTCCAGGCATCTTGCTTACATTAGGGTTCGAATAAGAGAGATATCCTCTGAACAGTTATTTGTACTTAAAATAAAGTAATAAATGCTGCACATACTTAACCTCCATTAGTTGGACCTTGATGACCAACTTTTGCCAATGTTTATACACACAGGAACCCCACAGGGCTGTGTGCTGAGCCCTATGCTCTTCACACTATTCACCCATGACTGCACCCCCGTCCACACCTCCAACACCATAATTAAATTCGCAGACGACACCGCAATAGTTGTGCTGATTTCAGACAATGAGGAGACGGTCTACAGGCATGAGGTGGAACATCTAGCTGAGTGGTGCAAGGACAACAACCTGGTCCTTAACACCTCTAAGACAAAGGAGATGATCACTGACTTCAGGAGAACAAGGGAGAAAGTCCACCTCCCCCTCCAAATACACGAAGAAGTGGTGGAAAGTGTGGAAAACCTAAAGTTCCTTGGAGTCAACATGTCAAAACAGCTGACATGGACCTCTAACACCTCACCCTTGGTCAAAAAGGCCCAACAAAGACTCTTCTTCCTCAGGAAGCTGAAACAGGCCCGGCTCCCACAGAAACTGCTGCTAATCGCTGGCTTCGCTGCCCTGCCTGCAGGACACAGAGGAGAAGGGCTACCTTCGTGCCCAGGGCTGTCCAGCTTCTCAACATGTAGCCCCCCCCCCTCCCAACTACACACATTCACACCTACCACACCCACTCCTACATGCCCCCCCCCTCCCCCGCGCCACAACTTGCATTTGCACTTTCAACTCATAATAATAATAATAATTGCAAGCATGGCCGTTCCCGGTTGTATTCTTCCGTAGACCAACGTGAACAATGTTTTGGATTTTAAA
>OMKK01000733.1:0-14538 GCA_900302305.1 Polymixia japonica | reverse complement strand
GACGAAAGCAGGTTCAGAGGTGTGCTGTGTCTACAAACTAAGCTCGACCCATCTAACCACACCTGGCCGGCGATCAACAACTACAAGGACTTGTTTTTCATAAGTTTAACAGCCTAACTAACAATAGCATTAGGCTTTTAAAACCCAACAATAATTGTATAAAGTGATATGATAGGTCATAAATCATCAGGGAAGATGAACAGCTTCAGAAAGTTATCAAAACAGCGTCTGACAGGAACTATTGAGACGCTGCAATAAAATATGTTTTCTTTATGGCTGTCTGTTGCGGGCCGTGAACCTGACCTGATTCACTCAAACCACAATATCAAAGTGGGCTTCATTGCATCATTTATTTGCTTCTGAGACATATTTACTGTTCGATTTAACATCTCATACAGACCAGTGATGCCGAATGGACCAGTGGGCGTGGGATCTTCGTTAAGAGTGCGGTTAAAGGAAAAGTCCCCTTCCCCGCACCCCACAGAATCATCTTGTTTTGATCGTTTTCAATTACTTGTGGCCTTATGTGTTAAAAAAAAAATGTGTGCATCGAACTGTCTCTGTTTGTATTATCCCACTCCTTAAATCAATAACAATAGGACAGTAGGATCACAAAGATCACTAAATATTGTCTCTCTACTGATTAAATAATACATAAATAAACATTGGATTACTTTGTACTCAGTGTGTCAACAATGTCGGCCATGTAAAATCTGCCCATGGTTCCCAGTACATTCCCGTGAGACAGAATAATATCATGCATCAGGATTACAAATGCCTTTTCATTTTTGTGATGGGTTTTTAAATGGAGACAAATTGATCCTGTCACTTAGCTCCCAATATCACCAAATAAAATAACGACCGCTTTGCTCCTCTCGCTCCTCTCTCTCTCGCTCGAGTAAACATGGAAGAAGAGAACTTTGTGGCCCTTGGGCTATTCATCTACGACTACGAATACTTGTTATGGCCTAGGGAACACCAGTCATTATGAATAATAGAGGGCACACATGCACACTCACACACATATTTTAGCAGAATGAAGAGAAAGTTGTTTCCATTCACACACGTCTTGTGCCCGCCATAACACATCTCAAGAGAGGCTCTTAGCGAAATCATTATGCAACACACCTGCATGCTAGGCTCTGAGCCTAACAATATACAATTGTCAGGGCCCGGTCTCTAAGTCTACGCAGCTTACCGAGAGCTGCCATACTGAATAAAAAATGTAAGCACTTACTCTTGCTCAAGAAAGGGTTTTTTTCAGAGCCTATTTATTACCTATCATCGATCATTACCTATAAAATCATCTGAAAAGTTACTTTTGGTCAAATAAATGACTTGTAGCAGGGGGCTATTTGGCTGGGCTCTGAACAAGCATTAGATCATGCATCTCAAGGTTAGCCTTGTGGAACATAGCTGAAAGGTTTGGGTTTTCATTGTATGGACATTTTGTTAATCCTGATGGTCCTGACTCCAATTCATTCAAGCGAGAAAGCAGAGAAAAACGTCTAAACGTATGTTTAATCGTGACTCGTCTACTGCATCACAACTGACTAATAAGAAAGACTTACCCATCATGTAACTAAAGTCTAACTAACTCTTTGGAAACATTTAAAATACTTTTTGTTTTGGATTAAGGAGAGGCTTAAACCTACAGAGCCATGGCTCTGTTACATCAGCAAGCTCCAATAATAGCAACTGATTTCTATCTTTGGATCCAACTGACATTTTGGGTTTGGGGACAGGGGGCATAGACAGTATCCTGCCCTATGAAAAGTCAAGGAGACCCGCGAAGGCCAAGACCGTGCGTCAGTGTGGGGACACCGTTGTTCACCCGGGTGGAAAGCGAGCCCATAGAGGGAGGCTGCTAAATGCTGGGAGCTGTGAAAAGACAAACCACAGTGGTTGCTGGGCACAGATAAAGCGGCTGGTCCTCCCAGCCTCGGACCCGCAGATTAGTCTGACTGCTGCAGTGTGGTGTCCCTCCGCCATGACTCTCAGTCTACTGTGTTATTATGGCATTATCCAATCAGCCCCGTCTAGCCCAGAGGGATTACCCCCTTTTTTTCCCCAGCTTGTTCAACCCCCTCCAGACACACACACACCCCCCACATCACAAGAGATCACAATGTCACACAAGCTAACGGGGTGTAATGTACACTTACAGTACATTAATGCTGGTGCCGCACAAGTTTACGGGAACCCTACTTTCCACTGGAGGGACGTTGTCACTGATAACAAGTTAGCAAAGACAATCCTAAAACCCTAATAAGCCTTTTATGAATAAATAAATACTTGTGGTAAAGATCTCAATTTGTAAGACCCATAAGACGCAACGTGTTTTATGAAAGTTAATATAATAAATAATCCCTCCCTGGGCTATGAATAGTGAATTGCGGACACAGTCTGCAATTAACACAGAGAACACGTTACACTTTTTTAATATTAATGTATTAAAAAGTATCCAAACTTTCCATCGTCCAACCTCTGTCTATCACACACACCAGTTGCACTTCACTGTCACATTTTTAAGCTACATATTTCAATATTTCCTCAGGCAATTAAAACTGGAAATACAAAAGCATAATTCCCAGTGTCGGCAAATTTACAGGAGAAACTATGCAGGGAGGTAGAGCGGTTTTCAACACATGCATAAAATTAATTCCAAAATATATGTACTTGGTCAACTCAGTTCCTTTATAATTATTTCAAAAGACTCACATAGCCTACCTAGAGGGGACTTCAAATATTCTTATTCAAGCTTCTCCGAGGAATATTTACTGTGCATGTGTAATGAACTGTTTTTCTTGTGGTTGGTTTACAGTAGTTTCCATGTGCAAAGGTGTCCTTAGAGATTAGGCTCGAGTAAGAATCTGTAATTCCAGCCTCCTTCTTCCACTGTTTTGCTACAGTAACGTGGGGACAGCCAAGCAAGGGTTTTGCTGCGGAGGAAGGCGCCAGAGAAAATTTGAGTTTCCAGTTAAAAATGAGGACTTTAAAGGCCACTAATGAAGCCTTCTCATTGCACAGATGTAGGTAATTGGGAACCCTAAAGTGCAGATATATATTCATTTTGAAGTTGAGGAATGCCGTGCCTAAGCCAAGTCAAGAATAGGTCCCATCGCAGGAGCCCTACTTGATGTCGATATCCCAGATTAATCCATTACTCTAAGTGAGAGACTTGAAGACAGAAAAGCAGGGCAGAGAAAAGCAGCGCGCATGCCAATGAAATTTATAATTCTACACTGCTGGAGCCGTCTGCCTGGCTTCGCTTGAAACGCCTTCAGTTAGGTTCGATTTCCAAGTTGACTTTCTGCCACACAAAGCAAATCAGACAGATCACGCAACTATTTATAGCACGAGAAAATACCACTTACTAATAACAGACACCAAGCAGCCACATGTTGACAGTATGGGAGCGTACGTATGTACAGCCTCGTACTGTATGCGTGTGCTTGTGTGGGCTTTTTTTTCGTGTGTCCGAAAAAGGCAGATAGCGTGCGTGCGTGTGTTTCGTAAGTATTGCGTTCGTGCGACATCATTATTGGTCGTGCTTGATGAGATGACACTACTGGGAACCATTACTAGTTTGGGGAAATTAGATTTCTGTGATTTCTGCGTGATGCGTGTACTTTGGTGATCCATTGTTGTTTTGAGTCTGTGAATGTTCATATATTTGTGATTAAGAATGGATGCTGCAATATCAAGAAAATATCTTTTTTTTTTCAAACATTTGCTTTGTCAAATATTGGCTTCCTTCTTCCCTTAGCCTCCATCTCTAGGTTTGAAATCCATGATTAACACGAGACTGTTATACTGTCAACTGTTATAGTATATAAACATCAATATTTGCATCCATTTTACTGCCCCTTAAAATGTTAAATTTCAGGGATCTTCTCTGCTTCCACACACCGAGGGGCCGAAAAGCTTTGTTCATTCATTTTGTTTTCATTTTGAAAGTATATTCTGCATGAAATGTAACTGATTCAAATTATGTGTTCAAAGTAAAACTAAATTGGCAAACATATGACATCTGACAGAGGGGATCAGTACAATATATGCTCACTGACTTGGGCGGAAAATGGATTCTGGGAATGTATCATAAACCATTGCAGAAAAAAACATAGGCTACTCCTTCAAAATTCTTAACTGGTTTTGATCCATATTTAATGTCCCCCGTTCATTCACAACAACTTTGATGGGAAAACATGTTTTCACTGTCAAGGAGATGAAAATAAAAGATTGTGTTTATGTTCCTTGCCTTTTACCCATTTAAAAACACCCTGTCAGTAGTAATAAAGGTTAAATATAAAGTATATCTCAAGCTAATAGGGATGGGAGCAATGTAACCATTGATCAGTTCATAAAAAGGTCATCTTCACAATGAAAGAGCTACATCTGGTTTTGGTGCGTTGACTTGTCAGTTCCTGTGGACAGCTACACAACTTTAGATTGAACAGGGCTGAAATCATCAACTATCTAGAGTTAAATAGTAAAAGTTCTCGAAGAGCTCCCGTGTCGTTGTCTTTGGCGGCCCCTGTGGCGAAAAGCGGTAATTGTAGGTGTGTAATTGGACCTCACTTCAAAGGGAAAACGCATTACTAACGCTAATTTGAATGTGTGGCGTGTAATCACCATTTTGTTACCATCTAACATAGCGATAGATAGTGACTTAACAGACATTTATTTAAATGAAAATCTTCTGAGATCTTCGAGATTTAAAAAAAAACGTTAAAAAAAATCATGATTATTGTTCTTGCTCAATTCTTCTTGCTTATTTCGTATATATGTACAAAAAGTGTGTTATTTATTATTAGACTCCAACAAATATTTACAATTTTCTATCTCCAGATAAAACGGAAGGGAACTAACCAGAAGTGCTTGGAAGTTGATTCATTTAAGCAGCTTCAAAGAGATTCATTGGAGGAAGAGATTATTGTGTGTGCGTTAATATACTTTCCGTATCTGACTTCCTCAACTTTTGTCTCCACAATAAAAAGACACTTAAACATGTGGGAACATTTTACAGGACAATTTTCATCTTTAAGTTTCTTTATAAAGAAAAAAAGTTTCCAAATGAACGCCCCAGTGAGTTCATGGTAGCAGAGCAGAATGTACATTTTTGACGGATAATGCAAAATCCTACTAATGACGTTTCTTCTCATGTTATCTTGTCCAAAGCTTCATTTAGGCTACAAGCATAAATGCTATTGATAACGACAGCATCAGACATTAGCCGGATATTTAATTATGAGCAACAGTTTGAATTAATGTGGTTTCATCAGTGACTAATAAATTCCAGGAAACAAATCAAAGACTCTTCTCGTGAAAACAGTATTTAAAAGCGAGACCATTTTAATACTTAAATTATCTGTTGACTAAACGGTCTGAAGCAAAGTCAGCATCATAACTGTACATAAGTTATTATTCACTTCAACTATATGGTCACTATAGATTTGATTTTCTCTGACACACGTGTTTAAAATAGCACAACATGCATGATCGCTGTATAGGAATTTCTTCTATTCATAATCCTCACATAGACCGACTAGGGAAATGAGCCACCCCCACGCCCTTGGCCTTAAACATAGATGGATCCAATAGGTCCGTTTGCTGGGCATAAATCTAAGCTGAGGGAAATAGGATCAAACCATGGCTTTAAGATGCTAGGACGATGCCAAGAGCGAGAACAAGGTCCAATCAGCCCGTGTGCAGGTGGTCGTACAGACCCCACCCTGGCGCCAACATCAAGCTGAAGAACACCAGATTTATGGACTACCACTGTGGCCACACACGTTCAGACCTCACCACAATAGGGCCTGTAACTGGAGCTTCAGCAGGGCCCATCAGCTTACCTGCACAGATAAGACCATGCTATCTGGATGAAAACATGTCATCTACTGGTGTACTTTCTGTAGAACATGGACTTGATATGTAACAACATGGGAGTCAGACTTGTAAAGTAGCCTATATGTTAAGTTAAGGATGAAATGAAGCAGTTGCAATGTAATTAACACTAGTGAATGAAAAATGGCTGTAGTTTTTGTTGGATCCGCATGCAAGAGAACATGGGAAGGAAAGGTGGGTTTTGGATTGACCGACGCCATCTATCATGGTACAATATTCCTCAACCTTCGAAGAGAGAGAGTGTTGAAGGTTGGGCAGACGAAAAGGAAATACTACCTGTACAAGATGGAAAACAGCGTTGTTAACCTTTACGCTGGGGAAAAAAGGCCTTGGAATTCCCTGGACTCAGATATCAAGAGTCCTCTCATGGCTTCCTCTGGAAGGAAACATGGGTAAAACTACCAGTTTGTAAATGTATTGGTTATTAGGTGACTCAAGTGTTGGCAGAATTCGGTTTATGTTCCAGTAAGATGGCTGGAATCATCAGTCAGTCAGTCACTCTCCCAGGAACAGCGAGGAGACAGTGAGGATGAGGAGAGGAGGTAAGAGTAAGGAGAAGGCCTCGGGAGTTGGCAGCCCACTGCGTTGTGATGCTGGACCACATAGTACTGATCCACTGGTCGTGGTCAGGGACAGGACAGGATAATGTTCCGCATGTTTTTAGTTGGGGTCCATGTTGGAGGAGATGTGAGCACGGGGAGAACATGCAAACTCCACACAGAAAGGCAGGGAGATAACCCACCTGAGCACGGTGCCAGCAGCGCCCCAGGCGGGAATCGAACCCAGGACCTGTGAGGCAGCAGTGCGAGAGAACCAATGTATGAGATAAATAATAAGGATAGATATCAAGGCAGGGGTTTGGCATTATGACATAGTTGTTGAATGGCCCACAAGAACACACTCGTGACAGAGAAGGTACTAGAAGATATCAGACTTTTGACAGAATGGTAAGTGGAAAATCCAATACAGTTGAGGTTAAACTAGAAAACGTCCAAAATGAAAGTCTTGCTATGTCAGATGTTGTATCTCACTTACGGACCCATAAGAAGCCATATAAAACAGCCACTACATGAACAGACAACTGTTCACAGAGAGAGTAGAAGTCTATTTAGGTTTCATTTAGGTTCACTTCAGGAGCAGATCCGCTGCCCAACTCGAAGGGACTTCCAGAATCTATGGTTGGTGATGTGATGTTTGCCAGGATACAGACCCCTGCCAGGCTCAGATATATACATTTGGTTACAAATACACTTTGCATGGGAAACAGTATTTCAGCTTTCTCAAAGCAAAACCAGCATTGAACCTCTTACTCACAGAAGTCTGCTGTGAAAGTACGAACTGTGCCGTGAACGTAGGATCAACACCCGTGAAATATGGCATTGGCAGCATTGTCATGAGACGCCGAGGCTAATCATGTGTTTTACTAGCTATGTCAGAGTTGCTTAACAGCTCATGAAACGGGGGAAGTTTTTCTTTTGACCGATACAGCACCTTCACAAAGAAAGAACCTTTTAGAGCAGCGGAGCCAATGATTTCACCACACTGTGTTCAGAATATAAGTACAACAGTCCGATGGTTTGTTAGCTAATAATAATGCTGAAGTTGAGCGTCACCTTCATTGTGTAATCCTTGAACGTTCTGAAGGGCTCTTATTTGTCTGAGGTGTTTTTCAGACACCCTTTGGGTTAGCTCAGTGTTCAACGTAGGCTATTCTACCAAGAGCATAAATGGTACAGTAATAGTTATTTGGCCTCAGCGAGAGCCAACGTTGGCAGACCAGAAATGTAAGGCAGGCGGCCTCTGGCTAAGATGCAGTCTTCTCATGGGGGAAGACAAGTCTATGACCCAGCGTACACAACCCAAACCACGACCCTCCGCTAAACTTAGAGAACCTCAGGCCAGACGGCACACGAGTGGAAACTAGAGCGCTTTCGCGTCGGAGAGCGAGATTAGGAGGGACACTACGCAAACAGGGGCGGGTGCGAGGAACAAACCACTACTACCGCCGCCATGTTTTGGAAAGATTTTTTTTTTTTTTCCCCCCTCTCCACCTCCGGTCAGTCAAACAGAAGCGCGGCGGCGGGGGGTCATTACTTAATAGAGTATAATTCAAACGGGACAGACAGAAAACACAGACAACGCCGTCCCCCGACTTCCCAGCACTGTTTTTACAACGGGCTTTTAAATGATTACATTAATCTGCCTAAGAAAAGTTTAGGTGGTGTTTTGACCTCAGTAATAACAGTCATTTCTAAGGTTGAGTTTAACGGTGAGGTTTTATTGCCATACCTCATTGACGTGCAAGGACCAGAACACTGCGAGGAGGATCAATCTCTCATGAAGTGAGAGCAAAGCTCATCATTAGACAACCCCACCCCCCTCTGCCCCCAAAAACCAGGACTTGTGAAAAACATGTTTGCTGGCCAAGGGGACAGAACACAGCAAACACCACCGGCATTTTTCAATAGTTACGACTGTGAATTATATATTTGTAGTTGTCTGTGTGTGTGTTTGTGTGTCTGTGTTTCCTTGTGTGAAAGAGGGAGGGGGGGAAGGAGGGGAAGAAAGTAAGTGGGAGGGACAGATAGTGAGTAAGTCCATCCATCTAATTACATATGCACTTCATGGCTTTTGCTGCCATGAGGCAGTGATGATGATGATGATGACCAGCATATGATGTCAGTGGGAGGGCTTAACCTTGTTTAAATAGATTTTAAAACTCCAACTTACTTCACAACCAAGCAAAGAAGCCTCTGGCAGGTCAAGACGCACTCCAGCATCTTGAAGAAGCGCCTCTGTCCCAGTATCCTCTTTGCAAGAGTGGTACGTCTTCAGAAGACTACCAGAACGTATGACTATCGCTGAGGAGGCAGGCCAAAAGGACGTTTTTATTTTGTGACAACTCCACAGTGGATTGGAGATAATAACAAGACGACAGGGGCTCTGATATAGGTGAGTAAAATTTGCAAAATGACAAAAACGACAGAACTTTTTTGTTAATGCTTACACTGTTGTTATATTGACTACGTGACCTTTCTTGTCAAACATTATAACCATTTCTCTGCCAAGAAGCATGCTAGCGTATTGTCAGCGTGCTAGTGTATTGGGAGGTCGAGAGGTGGTGTACGAGGTTTGGGTTAGACCTGTGCATGTAGCGTGCTGTACTACAAGATTTTTGTGGCCCTATAAAGTCTGTACAATAAATAATGTGAGACCAGACTGTCCTGGCCATGTCTGGGCTGGTAAAAAATGTGTCTGTGTGTGGGAACGTAGTGTAGTAGGGGTGATGGAGGAAGCGCTGGAGAAACAGACACACATGATGGGATTCCAGCAAGGCCTAACTTCAAACCTACTTAATGTTACGTATGTTGCTGTCTAAGATAGTGTGCTAGTTGTGAGTTTAGAGGCTAACAAAATCATAAACCTAAACCCTTAAGACTGCACAGCAAATGAGGACTGTTTAGCAAGTCAAAACAGCTCAAAACCACTTTCGATCCCTCTCTATAGTCTAATCCTGTTCTCTGGCAGCTGACAGCTAACCATAATCAGATCTAATTGAGCGCAGGGACTCGATTGCCTCGGTGGGATCCAAGTGTGACACACCAATGGATTATATACACCCATCTGGTGACATCTGCAAAAGTCACCCGGAGACAGACAGGCAGGAAGTTGTGGAGCGAGGCAGATTGCAGGCGCCTTTCCCTTTACGTCTTAATGCTGTCTGCTCTGCTGCGCTCTTCAACGCTCCGCGCTCACGTAACACTCTCTGTGGAAACAAAACTCCAACAAGGGTCGATGGAGATAAGTCAGATTTTTTTTTTTCACGTCACTGCTGCGTTTTAGTTATATGTTTCTGTATATTACTGTATTTATAATTCGCACACGTTGTCATTCTGTGTGATCTGAGTTGATCGACTACCAGGTGACAAATCAATCAAAACGGCCATATTCTTTGTTCTTTACTGCTGATCATGCACATGCTCTAGGATTAGGGTCAATTGAGAACTTAGTTAAATGTAGTTTACCTAAATTCCTCTGAAATCCCTATTCAGTGAACATTGGTTTAGATATGATATTCCTACAGTAAAAAAATCAATTATGAAAATATAGTTACATATAATTACATTCTATTTAATCCATTCAAATTTATAAGGGTGAGAATGTCATTTATTATTTGAGTTCTGTTGAATATTAATTCTACTTCCTTGAAAATGACTCAAATTTAAGTCCTACTTACTCTTTGATTTCCAATTGAATTTTTAATTTGTTAAATTAAATTTGACGAAATGTATTAAATCTGAACTGATTCCTAACCCCAGTATCACATGTTCAGGATGCACATTGCTCTAATTATACAGAGGAACAAAACATAACATATTTCTCCTTTGTAAGCATTAAACCATAGAGATGCTAAGCTTTAGTGAGCTTGACATTGTCTCAAATGGTCATGGGGTCATGGGGTCAGGCTGGGTGGGAATCACTATAGGTATTCTGAAAATGTAACTGCTGCAGCTTCTGCCGCGTCTCTCAAAATAATTGGTATTTGTGGTAGCGCAGCAGTCATGAGCATGCATTTCTGTGGTGGGTGTACAGCTGTGTGTATGTTGTGTAATGTGTACTGTACAGTATATCACTACATGAGTAAAACAGGAAGGAGAGAGAAAAGGAGACAGAAAGAGAAAAAGGAAGAGTTTTAGTTAAATCCTAATTGGAGAGGTGAATGAATGCTATGCACCTCTCCCCAGTCCCTAAAACTTCTGCCAGTAAAACCGGAGCCTCTGTCCACCCTCGTCCAAATAGAAGATTGTTAATCGTACATTCTTCTGGTCCACAATTCAAATATGCTACTACCAAGCCAAGCTAGGGCCACAGGAAGGGAAGGGCCAGAGGTAAGTCAGAGGTTAAGGATGAGAGAGAAAGACAGAGACAGAGAGAAGGAGAGAGAGAGAGAGGCCACCCTTGAGAGGGTTAGGGTTAGGGTTTGGGTTTTTGCTAGCTGTTTTGGCTCTGTCGTGGACTCTTTATCGGCCCTCAATCTTCATCATCTATCTATCAAACTCCTCCCTCCTCCTCCTGCCTGTCTTGCTCTTCCTACATGTTGCCATACCTTCCCTTCTCCACTCTTTTTAAACACAAAAAAACTGCTGCTGCTCTGTTTGACTTACTGCAAGTCGCACAGCTGCAATTTGCCAGTTACGTCTATTAAATCCCATTCATGAGAAAGAATTTCAAGCCTACTGAGTGTAGCCCATAAAGAAACTATCACCCAGGGACGATATGAGGCCAATGGACCAACTGGGTGGCAGAGTTAGGACCACTGATGGAGAAAGGGAAACAGTATGTGCCTTTGTGAGGAGAATTGTTTTCAAAGGGAGAGGCAGGAGAGGGGGATGAAGTCGCAAGATTAAAAGCGTACATTTGTTTTGTGTATGTTGTGCTCTGCCAAAACGCAGCAATTTTCTATGAATCTAAAACAGCTTTCCTGGCTCAGACCCCATATAGAGCCTGCTGCCAGGAAAGACTTTTTTACCTGTTTATATGCAGGTAAAGTAGCTTTTGCAGAGTGGAATCATATGAGATCTTTTTTTCCAACTGAACGTCAATGCGCTATATAAGGGGAGAGTGGATCGCAACAGCAAGACAACAACAGGTAGACTTCAGATTTATGCAACAGAGACTCCTTTTGTTCCTTCGCACACACAGAAAACAGCTCTTTCTCTGTCTGAATCTATTCCAAAGACAGAAGCTTTTAAAAAATGGAAGAAACCCCACTAAGTTGCAAAAGATTTAGGAAAGTTACTCCCGTGATTTCCTAGGGGACTAATCCTTCAACTTTACATTTTTACCAAAATTTGAACATCATCAAAATGACTTTTGGGAGTCAACAACGGATAATGTTCACTGTTAAAGCCTGCACAACACTATTAGAGCTCCTGAAGAGATCACATGCAGGTTTGTGGCTTCATTGCATCCAGACCTCATGCTGGCTCCTGCTGCTGATTGATGCCATTCTCTATGACTAGTAATTTACCTATTTAGCAAATAATGTATCCATTGTGTGTTATTCAAGTAATGCAGTGACCTTTGCAGTAAAGCTGCTATTCTGGGCAAATCAAGGACACACCAATAGACCAAAGTCGCCAAGCCAGGATGTTTGGGAAAATTGAGTAAATTGAAAACATGGTCTGACTAAACTTGGCCAGTTGAGTTAGTGTTGAGTCAGAATACATAGGGAAACCCTGATAAATATCTATATCCGCACACATGCAGAGCCTGGTAAAACCCTATGTTATGCATATAGGATTTCCCTCCATAAGAGAATTCGTCATTCCCTTTTGGGAAGTTGGACTCATTCAAGGAACGTTGCCCATTTGAAAACCTTGGAGGCTATCCATAATGTTAGCTAAACATTTGGAAGTGCACGGTGGGCTAATCCCTGGCCTTTCATATTACTCTTTACGCTCAGTGTCTCCAGAGAACCGAGAAGGATGAAAGCTGATGAAGGGTGGGTCAGATTAACTGTTACAAGCAGACTGATTAAAGTAGCCCTAAAACAAATCCAGGTCCAGGTTTTAAATATGGCCAGCCAGGGCAGGCCAAGTCTATGTGTCCCTAGTTTCTTCCCTCAGTTAACTTCCACAGATGGGAGCATTCTCTCTCCTCTAAAGAGCAAACAACAGTAAGTCAGACAAACACTGCGGTGAGAGCTCCATTCCCCTTCACTGCTTTGATTGACGTGTTGAAATATCAGCAATGTATTCCAGCTGTGGCCCCATTACAATTAAAAACAGATCTAAAACAAAAAACACACACTGGGTCTTATCTATAAGACAGGACAGAAGCAAATTTGTTTGGAAATCACGAGGGAAAAATGTATTGGAAATTGGATTTGTGTATAAATTGTTATATCTTGTGTACCATTTAAAAACATGCCATGGTTGAATCATTTAGCATACTTAAAGTTTAGATATTTGAAATATATTTGACAAATTGGCAATGCTACTTGTATATTAGTAGTTGACGTCTATATAATGAAAACATCTCATCTCACAGTTTTAAAAGGAAAGAGAAATATGTTTTTCACTTAATCTGTTGGAACATCAGCATAACACACAATAGCTAATTTGGTCAGAAGGCTGTAACTGCCTATTTAAAAAATAAAGATTGGACCTGGCCTGGTCAATTATGGTTCCAATCATATCTGATTAGTTTCTTATTCATGTGGCTATGAAAATGCATTTTATTCTTTTTGTGCATTTTTGTACATGGTAGAATATGATTTATGTTTTAATTGATACCTTTGCACATGAGGCAAGAAGTAACCAGCACATTTAGATTTTTCAACTTTAGATGTCAGGCGACTGTTGCTGTGCTACATACTGAAGCATTCATTTTAAATATTTGTGGGTTCTACTCGAGGAGAAGAGTCCACCCAATTATTGCAGAATATTAAGTGTATGGATATAAGTGCTGTTTTGTTATGAATGTCAATGCATAACATTTTGCACGAACAAGGACACACCTACAGAACTAACAAGTGGGATTTATAAAAGCAATATCAGAGATAAGAATGTTTTACATAATGTTCATGAAGGTTAATGAATGTAATGTAAGATTTTAGTGCGGCTGCATTTCACATACGAGCAACATCATTGCAGGCTGATAAACTGCCCAACGTGAGAAATGACACAGATCCTTGCGCACAGTCTGCCAAGCCAGAGGCTTTAGAGGGCTAAGGTATAGCTAGCTGTCTGATCCAGGGGCAATTTTTTCCTATAAACAGCCCAGATTTATGCATTTTATGTGAAGATAGGTTTGGTTGCTCCGGCTTTTCCTTAAAATTACGGCGAAGGAGCACTTCAATATATCCTTGCTGCTGTTTGCAGGTAGAATGGTGCAAATCCGATTGATTTAAATTGATTTGAAGGCTGGGTGTGTAAGCGCTAGAGCCTGTGATCATAATAAGTAATACACGGTCTCCCACCATCAGAGATCCAGGAGATCACAATATTATGACTCGAGAGAGAGCACAGCCCCCCGTGTTCCTACAAAGCCTAGCGCTAGTGCCTCTGTGTTTACGCTATAGGCCTCAGCCTGCCAGACCACGTTCCTGTTGAACCTCCCTGTTGACTGTTCGCCATCATAGCCATAGGCCAACCTGAGGAGAAACAAGTAAAGTGAACCGCACAAAGACACAGAGGCTTCTCCGGTGTCGGTGCCCGACGAGGGAGAGGCGCGGAGCAGGTTTTGGAAGTGGGTAAAGGCCAACCGTGTCCCAGAGTCACCATTCTGTCACCAGCCTGCAGTGTCTGTCTGACACACACATCTCCACTATGTCACTGCACATCAGCTAGCATGACGCACGATGAGCTAAGACAGCTTTCTCCCACTGGAAAATACCCCTAGTCCAAATACCAAGATAGCCATAATCATTTGGGTATCCATAAAATAAATCAAATGCATAAAAAATGAACAAAACAGTACTCATCAGTCTAATGCCTCTTTCATCAAGAGGAAGCACTTACTCTAAAACTCCATAACACCGTTTCGTTAACACACTGTGCTTGGTCGACCTAACCCAAACAGTTTATCGCTATTCTCTAAATTGCTGCTTTGGGGTGTAAGGAATGC
>OMKK01000731.1:4306-21066 GCA_900302305.1 Polymixia japonica | reverse complement strand
ACGGCCCCGGGGGGGGGGGAGTCTGGTGGCTTCCCCGGTTTTAACATTATGAGCGTTTAGCCGGTTCTCATCCAGAGCGACTGCAACGGTAAAAACGAGCTCAAATTTCTAGATCGCTGAAGTTACTAGGAAAGTCAAATGAAGGATATTTATGTGTCCGTACAATTATCATTTATGGGAGATTTGAAAGAGAGGGGCTATGTTGTGAAATAGGGGCCTGTGATGATGAACATTTACTGTGAAGATTTGTTTTAAATGGGAGAGAGTTTACAAACTGTTTTGTACACTTGTCCCCAGCGTGCTAAATCAAAAGGTACATTCTCTATCTTTCCAGCCATATAGCCTTTTAGAACATAGTAAGACCTCTGATTGGTTACCTGCCAGGTAGAGTAGACAAACGTTAACAAAAACATACCATCATTTGGCTGCAGATCCCTCAGAAGGATTGGATACATATTGGGCCTCTAATCTCCAGGGTTCCCACTCTAAGTGAAATGTCAAATTCCATGACTTTTCCCTGACTTTCACTGACTAAAAAGCTGAATTTCCATGACATGTAATGAACAGAAAAACAGGCCTTTGTGCTGAGCAGACAAAAACTGACTGACATATAAACAGTTGTCAGGGTAATAGTTAAATGCTGGTGAAAGTATGTCATTTATATATTTAAAAAAAAAAAAAAAAAAAATAGTGTTAGCTGGTGTGAATTAGTTAAGTAATTAAGTCAACATAAAATGACAAATGATTGATTGATTGCTTATCTGTGCTCAGGTCCGCGCTGCCTACATTAAGCTAGCAGAGCTGCTGGTGTGACCCGCGGGCTGCTGTAGAGGTTTTACTGCAGGTTCCCTCTGAGGCCTGTGTCTGAGCAGACCGCTGAGGACGCCTTCATCGCAGCAGAGATTGAGCTGTACGACCGCCCGCAGCTGGGTAGACCTGGGTAGACCTGGTAGCCTGCAGGGGAGTCACGGGCCTGGGTGGGTTAGGTTGGGGGTTTTTCTGTATTTGCTAGAGGAAACCTTGTCCTTGTACAATTCGTAGCGTTTGTTTTAACTTGTGTGAAGTGCCAGATGGGTGGGATTTACCACGCCATTGCAGTTTAGACACTTTTAAAATTAAGAGCATACTTTTAAGTGTTTTTCTGTAATTATCAAAACTTTCTAGCATTTACTGTATTTTCCTATTTTGCAAACCCGATGCCTCTTCACTATCATTTGCAAATACTCCATCAGTTGTTGACAAAAATAATTTTAATTCAATTTGATTTAATTTAATTTAATTTAATAATTTTAATTCAATTTAAATTCAGTGCTTCATTAAAACCACAGAGACATGTCCATGTGACATTGCATGATGACCAGAGAGTTGTCCAATTTATTTAGCTATATATAGACGTGTATCAGATTCAAGTTGCACCATGTCTAGATAAATGGCATGACATATTACATAGAGTACATACGTGCAGTGTGAGATCAGATAGATCAAGAATACATCGCTCACAGTGCAGAGGGACAACCATCTGAAGCTTATTAAATTAGATCTCAGGACAAACAAGTTATTCTTATGAGTTCTTATATAAAGTGTTTCATGTCAAAGTCAGATATTCGTATTTCATGAATGAACAAAATGGTGAGGTAGTTGCTATTTGAAGGCCACGTTTGTGTAATAATCAATATTGCGAAATGAACTTTAAGAAAAATAGTTTTTTCCAAACATGTTGAACGTTTTACTGATGAAATTCACTAAACGAAAGATAGCTGAAAACTGAAATGTTGTTGTAATTCCTTGCTTAGCCACAACAGGGCAGCACTTAAAAACCAATCGCGGATTGTGCCTTTAACCATTTCATTCACAATGATTAGTAATTCTAATGGGAAGTTCATGACCAATCTTCTGAAAAACGTCTACGCAGGGATCCATGAGACACGAGGATGATAAGGAACTACAGGACTTCAAATGCTGGTTATGACGAGGCTGTTGGGCCGTATTTACCCCTTTGAACCCTTGAGCGAGTCACATTTGAGCACCCGGTTGTTTGTACCGCAAAGTGAATCAAGACGCATGTTGTGTGTTGATAGAAAAGGGCATCACATTTAGCCAGAGATAGAAAGAAATGGCCAGGCGGGGAATTATCTAGGCTTGATTATCTGGAAAATGGGAAAAGCCAGGATGTCACATCTGATTAGTTCATTTCACTGTGGTACCAAACCAGGGGGACATCAGCCAGCTCATTAGTTTCTCGTTTCTCGTTTATGAGGTTAGAGATGAGGTTTATTGCTGTTTACTAGGTGTAAGTCTAACTGTAGGCGCAGGGTAGATGAGTATAGTTTAGGGGAGCTGGCTCCTCGCTGTTGAGTCTGACGGAGATGATGTGGACTCACATAGTCTACTCCCTCTGACGGCCAAGCCAGGTTCCTGCACGCTGTAGCTGCTCACCCAAAAATAGTGCAGGGTGGTTACATCAGATCCTGTGTATCTGTAAACGTTACCATGGTTTTCCCGTTGGCCTGCCCTCTGAAATGATCAAAGCAATACTGGATTGAAAACGACAAAATGCGCCGATCACCGTTTTTCTCAAAAGGCCCGTTTAATCTGAAAACAGCGTTCTCAATAAAGGCATCTCGTATCAAAAGTCACAACTGTTAACACAAAAAAGGGTGAAATCGGGGTACTAACCCATAATATTTTAACACTTATTCACAAAAACATTGCAACAGAAAACAGGTATTTCAATGAGAAAACACCATTTTCTTAGAGAAGCAACATCCTACCAAAATGGAAGTAGATAAGAGAGATATGAAATCTTGAGCGCTACCATGTTATTCCAAGCTAGAGGCTACATGACTCATTCCAACATCCCAGTGGAGGCTTTCTGAGAAGACAGGAAATCTCCCATTGTATTTACATGGGTATTTCTCAGCGCTGATCCTGGAAGGATAACCGTTTGACTCCAGGGCACAGCTAGGCACCGCACGCGTTTCAGGGAAATCATTTGATGGAGACGAAACGAGAGTTTGAGCAATTTTCTGGCAAGAACAGTGTAAAGATTAGCAACAGTTGTTCCAAGTCTGAACAGACAGCATCCAAGACCAACAGTGGGAAATTGTCATGTTCTAATAAACGATCACTATCCATTCAAAGGCAATAAGGGCTACAAGTTAGCCACACAGATCAATCATTAAAACATCACCGACAGTACTCCTCTTGCGTCTCGCGTATCTTCGGTAGCGACGAGCCCAGACGTCAGTCCGCGGTGCGGTCCGCTCTCTCTTTCACACGCGGTTGAGTTTGGTCACGATGAGAACGCGGACGGACTGGTCGAAGGCGGAGCACACGCACAGACCCTGCTTGTCGGGGCTCCAGTCCAGGCTGGCGATTGGCTGAGTGGACAGAGTGACGTTCTGCAAAAGGTTGACGGAGCCGGCCACGCCCATGTCCACGTCGTCCGAGTCCTTCCGTTGTCTCTGAGCGGGGTAGTCGCTGGAGACGAGGAAGAACACAAAAACACATCGGGGGGCGTCAGGGAAATGTGGGAGGAACCATATCAACAAAGGTTAACTAATTAAATTCAACACATTGAATTCTTATTTCCCTTTAACATAAGACTAGTTTTGGATCCATTAAGAGTTACAATAATGAGATCCACCGTTTGGAAAAAAAAAAAAAAAATGTATACTGATAAAATTATTCTTGGCACACAATATTTAGGATTGATTCATCTGTTTGGAAACACTGACTGTTGAATTGTGGGTAACTTTCTACAGAGAGCTTTAAAATGAACCTTCATGTGGGATGAAACCCCATGATTATGGTTGAGGATGCATCTCTTACTATTTCCATAGATGTAGGTTTCCGGCCCCGCCCGCGGTCATAAAGACGTCTCTGTTCTGAGGGAGATGCCTCACCTGCCAGATGGTTGATTTATGAGCCTGCAACAACAGAGGGAAACTTCCGTTACTTACAGAATGATTTATTAATGCTATCTTAAAGAGTAACTGCATGCTTCAAGCACAGCGTTCACACACATTTTTCATTCCAAGATTCTGTACTTTTTGAAGACATTTATTTGTTGTCTGGATTTGAAGGTTTTGTTTGGTAAAGGTGGGTCTAAAACGACATAAACTGGGAGTGAAGCTTTTTCGAGGCTTTTTAATCAAATTCCAGAACCTTTCAAGGCCTGGAAAATGTTTATTTGAAGTTAATTTTCCACATTTTCCAGACCTGTGCAGTAATCTTGCAGCCACCTTCACCAGCTATACATCAATAAATGCGGCAATTCTATAGTTAACTATTAGTAGATATTCTTGTATTGTCGCTTCCTCTACGGGTTCAAATTTTCCTTTGGTATCGACTGTCATCAACTTGTGGCCATTACCAGCCTGGAGCAGGTAGGGGGTTCAGTATCTTGCTCAAGGGTACTTTGACACGGGGGAATCAAACCCAGGACCTTCTGGTTGGGGGACGACCTTTCTATCCCTAGACCACCCTGTCACCCCAACTGACACAATATCAAACTCATGACAGTTTATAAGAAAAGGAGACATTAAATATCAATGTTTTCACCCCATATAGCAAGAAATAGTATTATGTTTCTAATTTATATTTTGACCCACTTCATTAAACATTTTTGTAAAGCTACATTATGTGAATAATTCCATTATGTGGAACCTCATAATTCAACGTTGCCAAATTGATGTTCCAACTGCTGATCACCAAGAAGAACTGGACAAATATTTGGAGAGCCAAGGTCTCTGATCTCTATCAGACCTGCCAGACACTTGACGGACTGCGCCCTAATGCTCTAATGATGTCAAAGTGTGTTTTCTTAGCACTTTCCCACAGACACGGGGAGAGAGAAAAAAATCACCCTCTCTCTTTCTTCCAATGGCTCAATGTCGTTTTTGGCCCAGCGACCCCGCAGTCACAGAGCATGTTAGTCAAACACAACCCCAAACATTTCCAGCTGTGAAAACGGTCAAAAGGACATCTGCCCTCCCACTCTCTCTCTATAAATTAATAACCTCTAACACTTTTTCCGTACATAGTAGCCAAACATCCGTCTGGCTCTGCCTCCCTCTACACCTGAGGTGATTACCTTTTCGGAAACGGAGGCGAAGCCCTTGGTAGGGTGCTGGGTCCTCATGTCAAAGACGTGGAACTTTCCCTCCAGCGAGGTGGCCACCAGCTTGTTCATGTTGATGTCTTTCCTGTCAAACTCCACGCAGCATACCTGAGCGTGAGGTCAGAAAAAACAACAACAGTGACTCCCCGGACCTTCACCACGCAGCAAGACTTCAGTAGAAGCATTTTCCGTACATCAGAATGTGTGGAAATAGATTATATCTCCCTTTGGTGAATTCATCTACATTCACACGGTGATGAATGAGAGAAGCAAAGACACAGTTTACCACCACCTGCACGATGTTTTAGATGTAAGGAGATTAAGTGTGCTGTAATGTTATGTAGCGGTGGTACTAGGAGGTAAGCTAGCTCCACACCCTTCCCTGTTTTAGTCCAAGTTATTGTTGTAGTGCAGGTTGCAAAGCTAGACATGTTTTTTTTTTAATAATATGTCACAATTAAAACTCTTAACATTAGGACTGGACTTCTTTGTGCTAAGAGGAAACTAAATCATACTGTCAATTTCATTTTCAGCTAAAGTAACAAGGAAACAATATGCCATGTATATGTTTTACTGTGGCTATACTACAGTTCAGTTCACCCCGTTTTTGATGTTGGTTTCCCAGCGTAAGGACATGTTACGGAGGTCAAAGAGTTTGATGTCTCCGTTGTCGTATCCAGCGCACACGCAGCGGTCCTGATCGTTGAAGGCGTGGCCTGTATCGAGAGGGTGAAACCAACAGAGGTCAAGACGGCCAAATCATCTTGACGTATTTAACACACGGTCCAATGTTTTTTATTTTCCGTGAATGAACAGGGACACGTTTTAAGATGGTTTGGCATCTTGAGAGCACTGAAAACACCGGAGCGTTTAGTGTTCAGTACCAAGAAAAGGTTTAACTCAATTTTTGTGTCAGCCTTCATGGCTCTACCCCACACATCTAGCGTTTGTTTGTTTAATGGTCAAGAATAACTGCTGTCAAGGTGCCCTTGATCGCCAGCCCAGATCACTTTGGCAGGGCCCCATATTCTCCAGCGGAGCTGCTCAGTGACCAACAGTAGAAGACTGTTCGTACTGGCAGCCATTACTGAATGTTGATTTTATCCTGGTGAATTATCCACTTTTTGTGATTAAAACATTTTACAAAGAACACGGGACAATGTTTCAGTCTTACAACCTTCCTCAGCTAACAACTTAATTGGCAAAACCTATGTATTTTCTCAATAACATGTGTTAAGAATGTGTAGAAGGTCTTTTTAAGGCTACCACTATTACTCGGTTTTGCAAAGAAACAGCTGTTTCAACATATTGCAAAAGGAAACTAAAAATATCTAGATTACAGCTACATGATACTCATGCTACTCCACCAGTGTGGATGATAGATACTGGGTCGTATCGTTTGGTGAATTTAGACCGGGCCTGTGTCTGACCTACTTTCCCCTGCAGCGTGTGTGAAAAATGGGCACAGCATCTAAATGTTGCAGATAAGGGGATTTTGCGTACCGAAGGCAACGGTCCAGCAGTCCCTCCTGGTCTCCCCTTCCACGGGCTCCATGTTAGCAACAGGTGAATCCTTCTGTCTGGGATCCCATACCTTCACTGTCCCTGTTTACACGCAACAAACAAGAATGTACAGAACCTGTCAACAATCAGATTAAAAAGGTGGGTGTGTCCAGAATAAAGCAAACGTTAATCTGATCTAATTTAATTATAAACCCAAGATAGGTTGAGTATGTCTTAATGCACTTTTTGTCTGGTTGCTTTGGAGACATTTTAATTTAATTACTTAATTTAATTTACTTTCTTAATGCCACTACCATCTCTGCTTCCAGTGACTATCTCAGGTGCTCCATCTCCAATCCCCAGGCCTCCAACACCATCTATGCTGTTCACTATCTCTTTGTGAGCCTTCACGGAGTAAACTGGAACTTCAGGTACTTCTAGATTCCTGTGAACAAGAGAAATATTAATCAATACACTTTCAATTTCAATTCAGTCAATTCAGAAATTCTATCATATTTGGAGTTAAGATATTGAAACCTTTCCAAAAAAAAAGAGGTCCAATTTAACCTATTAAAATAGCTTAGAATGAATCCTTTTACCATAAGCAAATAAAGTGATTTTCATGTTTACATTTTGAATTGGTTGATCTTGGCTAAACAAACAGCTAAGTACCATTATATACTAAAGGCCCTTGAGGAAGCTTGTGAGACACACCACTATCAAGGAGACACTATCTGATTCTTTATAGTACAGTGATTTCTTTCATTTCAATCTTTCCAACAAGGTGGCGATGACAAGACGCAACATTAACTGATGCAGATAAATACCATATGTTGAGATTTCCATCAAAGTCCCCGGTTGCTATGTGTCTTTGTTGGAGAGAGGTGGCCCCAAATGTCCCGCACTTTATGGGTTTTGCTTTCTCTATCTGAAAGACACGAGAGACAGTATTTGTTAAGAGTTGGTACAGCTTTCCATTCTATGGAGGGAACATCAGAGTGCTCTAAAACAACTCGCCGTGTAGCATAACACGTGCCGCTCGGAGTGAATTAAGAAGCACATGCCTATACACTACATGGCCAAAAGTATCAAAGTATAAAAATTGTGTATGAATGAGACCATAATCATCTAAGAAAACATACACAAACACTATACAATTTACAACATATAATCTTTACAAATGTTTTTCATGGGTTAATATGGAGTTGGTCCCCCCTTTGCTGCTAAAACAGCTTCCACTCTTCTGGGAAGGTTTTCCATTAGATGTTGGAACATTGCTGCAGGGATTTGCTTACATTCAGCCACAAGAGCATTAGTGAGGTCGATGTTCGATGGGGTCGAGGTGCAGGTCAGTCAAGTTCTTCCACACCGATCTCGACAAACCATTTCTGTACGGACCTCGCTTTGGGGCCTTCCCCAAACTGTTGCCACAAATTGGAAGCAGAGAATCGTCTAGAAGGTCATTGTATGCTTGTAGCA
The DNA here is from genome assembly GCA_900302305.1 of Polymixia japonica. Lineage (NCBI taxonomy): Eukaryota > Metazoa > Chordata > Actinopteri > Polymixiiformes > Polymixiidae > Polymixia > Polymixia japonica. Next base: position 12,962 of record OMKK01000731.1, on the reverse strand, counting down.
TTAAGATTTCCCTTCACTGGAACTAAAGGGGTCTAACCTGAACCAGGAAAACACGCCCAGACCATTAGCAGAACCCACTAATCAGAAGGGGTGTCCGCATTGGCTTTGGCCATGTGTATCTGGATCTGAGTGCCAACACGACATGAATAAAACCCAGAGGTGGAACAATCAGGTCCAGGAAGTAGAAGTACTAACCATGAATTTGTTCCACCCAGACACCAAACCAGCTGATTCTAGTCAACACAACTCTTCAAATAGGTAGGGGGAACTAGTGAGTGAAATCAGCTGGTTTATTTATAGGTAGGGTTGAACAAAGTACCTCTACTTTCTGGACCTGGTTTTTTCCACCTCTGGGGTTATAGTGCTGTGTTACCTGTTACTATGGAAACCTGCACCTCGCCCAGAACTTTCTAGAAGGTTAAAATCAAGTTAACTAATTTAAAGCAGAGATCATCACTACCTCACATTTACATATATAAAAAAGGGGGGGGGGGACGAGGAGAAGCATGGTCGTAGTGAAGTCACCTCTTTGACCAGCTGGAGCTCTCCGTTCTGCACCTCGTAGACCTGCAGGACTCCCGTCCCCCTGCTGAAGTTCCCCAGACACACAAACTTCGCACTGCAGGGGATCCATCTACAGTCGAACACGGTGTAGTTCAGACTCTTCTGGATGTGGGCGATTATCTGAGGCTTTTCGAACGGCGTCGACATTTTTCAGGGGGAATGAAAAATATTTGGTGGAAAATGGTTGGAATCGTCTGTGTGTCGAAAGGGCGAGTTGTACTAGTTCACTACCAAAACACACCACGAAGGACCCTCCCGCAGTTCAGCGTGTGGCTGCCCAAACATATGCCTGAAAATATGTACACGTACATTAATTACGCATTGGAAGCATACATAAAAAATAAATAGTATTTTATTATACATTTCAGCTCAATTCTAACAAATATATATATATATTTGAATGAAATAAAAAATATTATTTGCGTCCTACAGGCGACGGGGAAGACGCGCTTTGGGTCCTTTCTGTTACACGAGGAAACCCTCATGCCCCCTCGCCGAGAGTTCGGCTCCCAATTTTTCAACTTTTAGTCGGATTTAAAGGCAGTTTTTCCCATCATGGACACCGGTAACAGCTCAGCTCCTGACGTGTGCGCTGCCATGGACAGTGGCAGCGGGTCAGAGTTCATCAAGGTGAAGTCTAAGAAGAGTCACAAACGGAAGCGTGGTCAGGACGCAGCGGACATGGACGCAGAAGACTCCGTGGCCTGCAAGCGGCCGCAGTTTCCACCCATCTCAGGGGATAAACTGAAGGTAAACTACCCGCTTGCCTGTATGATCAACGGTCTTTCCCAAAAACTGTCCCAGTTCCAGTTGTTAGTAGTAGTTATTTATCAGTCTTGTACCTGAAGTCTGGGTAAAGCCTGCAATTGAGTCTTGTTGACATCACCGTCCCTCAAATGTTATTTATTTATAAGATGAAATGTGTCATAAAGGTCAGTCACAACATTGACTATTAAGTGAAAGTTATTTTCAACATGAAATTTGTCATAAAGGTCAGTGCAAACATTGACTATTAAACACAAGTTATTTATAACATGAAATATGTCATAAAGGTCAGTCAAAACATTGACTATTAAAGGATCTGCTCAGTGAGGCATTATCTTTGTGCCATTTTACATAAAGGTACTTAAAGGATAATTCCAGCCATTTTCGATCTGGACATCATTTCCATATCTTTTCCTATCATATCAATAGGCGCTGACCAAAATGTAATCAATTGCTTAGTTATAGTGGTACTTATGGACTCAGTTAGCTGGGTTCACTAGTCTCCAATAGAATGACCTATTTGCAAATACGACTTCGCAAACTTCCCAAAATCACCCAAAAGATGTTCTTTTCAAAATGGCAACACTCATCCTGCAATGATACGTGTCCGTATATAGATGTTATTAAAATAGCTTGTGTCGAATAGCAAAATTATCCTTTAAAAGCAGTTCAGACTTGTGTGTTGACACACTGATGACGACCATCTTTGTTCCAGGGAGGATCAGATGAGATGCGTAAAATCCCTGTCCCAGCTCACAGATACACCCCCTTGAAGGAAAACTGGCTGAAGATTTTCACCCCCATCGTAGAGAACCTACAGCTCCAAGTTAGATTCAACCTCAAAACTAGGAATGTTGAAATTAAAGTAAGTGAAATCGGGCTCTCTCACATTTTAACATGGAAGTGAAGTTAAATTGCTCTACAGATTCAACACAGTTATACAATACCGGCTTTTGTTTCTGTTGCACAGTTGACTGTGTTAACGTATGTATCTAATGTGTCCTTTCAGACATGCAAAGAGACACAGGACATTAGCTCTCTCACAAGAGCAGCTGACTTTGTCAAAGCCTTTGTGCTAGGATTTCAGGTTGAGGTAAGCATGCCAGGGGATGATCTTTGAAAGCTGAATTTAAGCTAAGGCCTAGTCGCTGTGAAAAAGTGTGTGTGTGAGAATATCAATCAACTGCACCTGGTTACGTTTTGTAACACGCACTCTCTCTCCCTCTCCCAAGGATGCCCTAGCTCTCATGAGATTAGATGAGCTTTTCCTAGAAAGCTTTGATGTCACAGACGGTAAGATCGCACCACCTCAGTACTTTTGTCTGCTCTGAATCTTTCCATACTGTAGCTACACTTTCTTCCTCTGCTGCAAAGTGAGCTCAAGGTGAGACCCGTTGGCATGTGTTCATCGTGTTAAGTGTTTTCTCGTGTTCGCTGTCTTGGCAGTAAAACCACTTAAAGGAGATCATTTATCCAGAGCCATCGGAAGGATAGCGGGCAAAGGAGGAAAAACCAAGTTCACCATTGAAAACGTCACAAAGACTCGCATTGTTTTAGCGGAGACGTGAGTAATTCCCCGGCGCTTCTGGGGAGAGCTTTAATTTTCCATGTTGAAGCCATGCATTGGGATTATTGTACATGACATATACTCACTGACTTGTTGAGTCACAAAAAAAACTTAAGTCTTTTTACACTCAAATTTTGAGTCTCTGAAATACCTTGACTGTTCATATTTGTCTTTCAACAGAAAAATCCACATATTAGGATCTTTCCAAAATATTAAGATGGCACGGACAGCGATATGCAACCTGATCTTAGGTAAGAGGATGAAAGTTGAGAATTTCACTGTCAAATGAAGAGTTCATTCATCCTTGAATTTTATGTAGTGAATACATTCTGTAGTGTTGTAGTTTTGTCAACCGGGGAATTAAATTAGTGACTATAAGTTTATGTAGGTTGGATATCTTACTAAGATTAAAGCTCTGGAAATGACCTTTAACATTTTGCCCTACAGGAAGTCCACCTTCAAAGGTCTACGGTAACATAAGAGCAGTGGCTAGCAGGGCTGCTGAGAGATTCTGAAGTCTGATTGGCTGCTTTGTGTATTTATGATCGCCCCCATTGGCTGGTGGAATTCTTGCTGGACATCCTCTGTTGACCAGATTACGGACTGTTTGTTGCCTTAGACATTTGGACTGGCCTTTCCCTGGATCTTCTGTGATGGGTTCATCCTTTCAGTGGTCAGCTGCTGTCATGGCAACTGACTGTTGGGATCATTCGCTCCCAAAACTGATGCAACATCATCAGAGAAAGTTGATTAATACATTGTAGTGGACATATTTAAAAAAATATGAATTCATGTAAATAAATAATTTCAACCCTGACCAATGTGCTTGAGCTTCTCCATGGGAATTTGTAAGTTCAACGTTTATCAGAGATGGGTTCTTTTGGGGGGTGTACTACTAATTAATATATAAGATAAGTTATGTCCTGATTACATAAGTGGTTTATGCACATATGAAACACGTTCTTGTCGATTGAATCTAGACTTTGTTTTAACATCACATGATATTAAATAAGGACATGTATCTGAATTAAAGTGTACCGGTTTTAAGCGTACCAGGGGACCTGAGCATTGTTGACTGTCAAACATTGAAGATGAACCACTGAAAAAGCCACTACTTTTAACGTTTCAAAGTTTATTTAAATTTTTTTATTTTCATACAGTATCAAGTTTCCAACAGTCCCACAGCATAAGATGCAGCATGCAGAAAAAGGAAGAAAAGGTTCTCAAACTTAAATCATTTCATATTTCCCCACACAAACTAAAAAGAACCCAAATCCCTCAGAGAAAAAGTAGCACTTACAAACTAAAGCGCGGTCTGAACTATACAGAGAACAGAGAGCCAGAACTGCATTTAACAAATACTTATATACAAAAGAAAAAAAAAAAAAAACATCAAATTTTCCCCTTTAAGCAGAGTACAGTGTGTGGCAGTTTGAGACAGGATCAGCTATGCAACCTTTACTGGAATTGAAGCATTGTACTGAACCCGGGTAAAATACAAAAAAGTTACATGTAGTTCAGTTCATTTGGATTACCTCTCATAATATTGTGTACATTTACCAAAGTTTGGCAACATCCATATTGTATACCATTAAATTCTTAAATATATTAACATCATCATCCATGTGTAAACAAGAGGATTATTTCAAAAAATTGATTTACATGCACAACGAAAAAGATATTTCCATGTCATGCAAGCACAGGGATGCCCAAGCCGTGCAGAGCTTTGGGATAGGGAACAGGGCGCTCCGAATTCACATCTCTGACTTTAAACACCTGTCCAGACCAGCAGTCCATCTATTTAAAAAAAAAAAGCCGTCCCTATGCCGTTATAATAGGAAGCATTTTCCCTTTGAAACTAAAGATTGGTTTCATCTGTGTTATTCTCCCTGTTCATACCAGTGGTGGTGTCAGGTGGTGGGTGGCGTGTTGTGTTAAGAGTGGGAGAAGAAGCCAACTTTTGAAATGTACACGTTTTTTTTTTTTAAAAACAAAAACAAAATAAAACCCGAACTAAAATATACAGTCTATCCCATTGCACATCGATCATGCCAACGCGTTAAGATTTGTAAGTGTTGCGGTCAAGAGAAGCCTGACCTGCCCTGCGCCGTTTCAGAAAGGTACGAGTTCAGAGAGGCTCACGTAAAGCAGAGACGAAGCCTTCCCCTCTTGCTGCTTAAGATGAGCAAACATCCTTTACCTAATATACACATATTGGTTAAAAAATAACAAATGCTGCCTGCAGATCAGTCTCTGAATGTTAAGTTGCTATATACTTTTACAGACAGTATATATTCTCTCTGTGATTCACTGGTGTTTACAAACCTTTCATAACTCTCTTCAGTTCTTAGGCAAGTCAACTGCATCCTCTAGTCTCTGTTCCTAATGTAATGAAAAACAAGTAAAAATTCTTCTCATGATTTCGCTATAATGTTTTTGTCAATATGAGATATCAGAGCTGTTCTTTGCATTGGGGATTGTCTCATGGATGCACACTGTTAAACGTAAAATGCTTCATTGAGAGTAAACCATGTATCAGTTTGCAGCCACAAATTAGTTTGCAAAGACATCACTTTCTTGGCATTAATTAATCTACTAATAATTTCATGACAGGAAATAAGAATAATCTCCAACAATATAAACATGTATAAGTATAAATAAAACTATCACTCTTATTACAAAAAAAAAAAACATGAATTGCTTTGCTAAGTGTGATCAGAAGCTAATCCAAACTGCTCAAGTGTAAGATAAAATGGAGGACAAAAAGTCAGAATATTTGAAAATTTGTTTTGAATCTAATATATATGGTTGTGACTCAAGATCATGCAGCATTTTGACGTGTCACAAACCAGTTCCCCGACAAAAATGACAGCGAATATGATAATAACTGGTTTCTGGATATGTTCTGGTTGGCACTTCATACCCTACCTTCTAGTTGTACTGAAATCAAGTGTCTATATACTATACACTTCCCCTCACGAAAGAACCATAGATATACTTGAGTTGTTTTTTTTTTCTTCTTTATAAAAAAAAAAAAAAAAAAAAAAAAAAAAGAAAAAAGAACGAAATATGAACAAGCCACCCGGCCTCTTCGCCGTGCCCTCCCTTCCCCCCCCCCATCCCAACCGGGAGACGGTCTTGCAAATGAGAAATAGTTGTCCTTCAGTCTCTCGAAGTGTTACGACCGGGTTTATTGAGAGAATTACAGTTCAATAACACTTCAGAGTTGGCTTCACGAGGCCTGTGGTTCTGAGAAAGAAAAGAAGTGGCTTCACAGAGAGAGAGAGAGAGAGAAAGAGAAAGAGAGAGAGAGAGAGAATACTTCCATTGAGTTACACAGAGAGCGTTTGCCAGACGTCTTGAGCAGATCTTCAGAGATGGAGGAGAAAGCAGGTGTCGAGGTGGAGGGGGAGACTGAGCGAGCGGAGGGGAGCTCACACGTCCACCACCATCTTTTTGTGTATATCGAGACCGCCGACAACCTGGAAGGAAAACGGCAAAATAATATAGATTGAATTATCAAAAAAACAACAAATAAACAGAATCTATTCATCTTGTGATCGGTAGGATTCTTTAATTTTAGTTTAGTTTAAAAATTCTGAGATTTTGTTTTGAATCTGGTTTGAGTATCAGATGGGTGGTGTGTTTTCTCCATAGAACAATACTAGTTTAAATTGGAAAACAAATCAGCGTACTTTTCTGGGATTGACAACTTTACCATTATCAGACTTGTCCTGATGTTAAACCCCACCTATCTGATACTTAGTAGGTTTTAAGGCAAACACACAAGTTATTTCTTTTGACCCATGTCTGTCTGCAAGCTCCAATTTATTAGAATTTAAATAGAGAATTCTGTTTCGGTGTACACACTGTAAGATCACAATAACCAGGGTGGGTGTAATATCCCGTCCACTTCTGTAGTCTTTCAGTACCACTTCAAGTCATCAAACTGCAACAAACCCGCGAGATGCAGACGACATCATGTCCTCTTTAGTACTACAGACTCTTTGATAAAAATCCTTTTTATATCCACTGTATTTCTGCACCCGCTTTGTTGCAACCTATTTCACCGTATTCTCAGATCAGGAATGCTTTCAGCGAGACGTTTACAGACGCGGTGTCACGCAATCCCCTTCCACGCTAGCCTTGAAGTGGCTCGAGCAGCGCGGCTTTGTTAAAAACAGTATCTGAGGTATCCTTCTGAGCCATCCTGAAAATATACTCCCACAAGGACGGCAGCCCTTTTTTAGTTCAAGGCTCCCGAGATGCAGCCGTCAAATGTGGGCCTTGTGTCTGTCAAAGTTAGAACGGGTGCCGTTCATTTATGGAAATATCTCAGAGAATCTCAGAGGCAAGTACCACTGGTGACCTACATAAGACAGTTACTGTATATGGATGATACAGGGCAGGGTATGTTTTCAACAAGGGAATGCTAATCATGCATTGAAAGGGGTTTGGGTTGGCTCTCTAATCTTCAAGTACTTACTGCATTTTATTTATGGCATAAAATTAAAACACTAGTTTAAAAAAAAATAGCAATCGCTTGGCCACATGTCCTCAACCTAGGTTATAAGGTCATGATCTGAAATGGATAGGAATCAAAACCAGTTCTAGGTTTCTTGATCTAAACTCTGTTCTGACACCATTTGGTTCATGTTCTCGACGGGTCCAGTGAGACCGAGTCTTGGTGTTCTCTCTGACTTCACTAAGGTGGGTCCTTCCTACAGCCTTGCATACTGTATGTAGCAGAGGCAGTTCCTCCATATTAATATAAATACAGGACACCTGCTAGGAGACTCTAAAATAAATACAGAACACCTGCTAGGAGACTCTACGTGGACTCATCCCTGTTCCTGCTTCACCCTCCCGGCTCCTCGGCGGTGGAATGACCTTTCAACTCCAGTCAGAAAACCAGAGTCATCATCCATCTTCCATCGTAGCCTTAAAAACTCACCTCTTCAAGAAGTACTTCATGGTATGATGATGGCAAGGCTTCACTGGAAGGTTTGGGTACGAGATGAGTGGCTAGCTAACGTAAGCTAACTAGCTAATAGTAAATACAGCGATAAAAACAAGACCCTTTCATGATGAACTTGACATATTCACCATTTATCTACATGTTGTGCGTTGCGTGGGTATAAACCATTGTTTCAACTGTCAAATCACTTCTAAAAGTTTTTTTGCACTATTAATAATATGCATAACTGTTTACATGCAACGTATCCTAATGCCAAATCCACGCCCTCCTCGACTGCAGGTACAGCTCAGGACGCTTCAGCTACCTCCCCAAAAAACAATGTCTATATCCACTAAATAGTTACACAACTGTGACATCAGTGCAAAATAAACCGCTTTTCAAATCCGGTTTCCCAGGGCTTTAAACAAAACACTAGCCTCCGCTTAAACCCTTTGACACCGCACTTCAGTGAGAAGCGTTAAATTCAAACTGAAAAAAATAGCCCTTGTGTTTTTCCAGTTTTCTGACAATTTGACATTGCCCTTCATAAATGTTACCACCCCCACGAACCCCCCCCCCAGGGGCAGGCGGGCGAACTTACTGCACAGAACTCCTCGAAGGATATCCTGCCGTCTCCGTCCTTGTCTGCGTTGATGATGGTCTTGTCCACGATCTGCTGCAGCTGCGTGTCCTTAAGGTTGTTGCCCACCATCATTTTCAGAACCTGGAAGAGTTCGCCGTTGGAGATGTAGCCGTCCTTGTCCATGTCGTAGATCCTGAAGGCGACTGGAGGGCAGAGGTTG